>JAKRZT010018025.1:0-13835 GCA_029582215.1 Solanum sparsipilum | reverse complement strand
TCTAGTAAAAATAAAAGATATTTCTCAAAAATATTTTTCATTCATAAATCAAACACTAAAATTTTTTTTCGGAAAATATTTTCTACTCACCAACCAAACATGAGAAAATAAGTCAAAAATCAACTTGTTTTCCAGGAAAACATTTTCCTTCATACCAAACGCACCCTAAAAATCAACTTGTTTTTCAGGAAAACATTTTCCTTCATACCAAACACACCCTAACTGTTTGTTAAATTTTACAGGCTCCATATCTTAACATAGGTTGAAGGCCCAACAGTGACATGAAAGCATCCTACACAACAACGGAGATATCAAATCACTCAAACAAACAAGAAAATAAAGATCACAATCTCAGAAATTTAATTTGCTCTATGTTACATATCTCTTCCGATCCTTTGGTAATGCTATAGTGTGTGGTGTTAGTGCCCTTGGGTCTTCATTCTACTATATACGTGGAAAAATTAGAATATACTGAATTCCCTATGTTTAATTTCCTATGGTAAGACAGCATAGATTTTCCTTTTTAACTAACTGTTGGTTGTATTTTGCAGGCTCTATAATCTTAACACAAGTTGAAGGCCAAACAGTGACACGAAATGAAAGCAGCTAACATGCACAACAACTAACATATCAAATGACTCAATCAAACAAGAAAACAAATATCACAATCACAGAAAATTAAATTTGCACAACGTGTGGTATTAGCTTCCTTGGGTACTCATTCAACTGTGCGAAAATTAGATGAAAAAAATATGCTTCAAAGACAACTGAGAAAGTATGCAACTGAGAAGGTGGCACCAGAGAGGGAGATGGAGAATATACCCTATGTTCGAATTCTATGGTAAGAAAGCATAGAGTTTCCTTTTTAACTAACTATTTGTTGCATCAATACAGCCATAAATTACTTTGTATCAAAGAGAGAGGGAAGCCATAATGTACCTTTTACTTATCCTTGTAACCTTGTCGCTTTTATCTCTGGTAGCAAACAAGTTGAGACATAACGGGAACACCTCCACACTATTCTTGGCATTTCCCACCAAAAAAATAAAATAAATCGAGGTAAAGGATAGCAAGTAAACACCATGATACATCACTCACAATATTAGCATGTATCCACAACCTGAAAAATGAAAAGCATGTGAATTCTAGGAAAATGTCAATTTTTTTTTGCACAATTAGCCTAAAAGTGTGTTTGAGCCCATATCATATACATTTATTTTGTGAGATAGAAGGAGAGCTACTGCTCCAATTCATCTCCTCTTCTGGCTCAAAAAGGGTTTATTAGGACTGCAACTAGCATAGACACATTTATTTGTGAGAAGGAGAGATACCGCTCCAATGAAAATGAAAAAAAATACTCCTTCCATTTAAATTTAAGTTTGTAGGTACGAATCTTAAGAAAATAAGGGAGAATTTTCAATTTTGTGATTTTAAATTAAAGATGAGTGTAAAGTACCAATCAAATTCTCTTTAGATCTTATGGTAAAAACAAGTCACAAAGAAATTTTTGAATTACCAAATATATATAGAAAGAGGTATTCTTTTAGAAAGTAAAAAACATAAAATGAAATTAAACTGTTGAGGTCGACCATAACCATCCACAGAGAATTAGTGAAAGAAATTTTGCCTAACTGTTGTTTGACAGAAAATGCCTTCAAAAGAATGCATGTAGTATCTTCTATCATAAAAAAAACTGTATCTAGAACACCATAAGTTGTGTTGCCTACATAAGTTCCATTACACTATCCGATAATAGAAGGTTGAACAACAAATATGAAAGCACTTACCACTCGTGAGCTTCTCCCATATGATCTCTTGTGGGACCAACACATACATGTCCTTCTACCAAAGTTCTGATCGAGAAGCTGTGGATCCTCCTGCACCTTTACTGTCAACTTTCTTAATTATTATATCACTACTATCAATATTTATTAGCTGAATTGACAAAAGTGACGGAAGGCTGAGCTTCATTAGAATGCATGCTTGTTAAAAGAATAAGCACTAAGAGGCTTCCCGATGTACCCTGCCTATCCATGAACCACCTAAACATACAGAAAAGACTATATGACCATGTCTTTCCCTTTTTGACATATTATAAATTTCTTCTTTTAACAATTGGGCTTTGACAAACTACCTAAACACAACAAGTGATATCAGAAAACAAAAGTAAGAAATACCAAGCAGTTACAAAGTCAGAAGAGTTGTCACCAAACTGATTTCTTATCTCCTACTGAGATCATCATTTTGCAATTTCATTAAAATGGTACTGCTTGATGTATCCATATTTAACCATATTGTAGAGCACCAATGCTTAAGATAAAATGATCATATTGCAAAATGGTGATCTCAACAGGACGGGAGATTTAAAAGGTTAAGACGTCATATTAAATAGGCAAGAAGAAATCACCTAACGTTATTTTGCCTCAAATATTTAAATCCTCTCCCTATAAATATTAAGCAAACTTTTCAACAGACCCAATGAACTGTAGTTTGTAGTGCTTCAGCTCTCAAACTTTGTCTTATAGTTCAATACATTCAGATATACGTTGATGATTTTACTTGCATAAAATTATCAACTTTCTATGCTTACTGCGTACTTTACCATATCAGAAAATCTATTTAGGCTTACTGCATCTTGTAGATCCTACCAAGGGGATGAATAAAGAGAGGTATTTTTGTCAAAATAGCTTCCTTTTCTTTCATATAGTTGAGAAAACAACAAGCAATACTATATTGCAGGGAAACATGATCCATTTTAATATTTCAAAATTAAAACGCAAGGAATAGAATGCCTCATAACATATTTAGCATCAGTAGTGACAACATATAAAAACAATCACTTATAAGGTTAAACTTTTTAAATGAGTTTTCTTATACATTGTTGTGATAGTTATTGGAAACTAGCAGATTCACAACTAATTAACTACAAACATAGGACCATATATTCAACATGGAAGAAGCACATTTTAACTTATAGATGTGAGTGGGTAAGATGAGCAACATAACTGGATTCTAAATAAGCAAATACATAACTAGACTCTAAATTTTGTATTCAATTTTAAAACGAAAGAGAATTGTCTCCGAGACTAAATACATGTCAAACTTGTGACCTACTTGTTGTTTTCAATAAGGAGCTTAGTCATCCAGCACTTTCAAGTCTAAAGCTTGAAACAAGATGTCATGCAAAAACCTATAAATTTTAATCCCTTGACCAACCATTAATCCAATAATTCAATACCAATAAGCCAATTTTGTGATTGGCTTATCGGTTATGGTTCGGTTTTGAACCGCCCCAAGTATACCCCTAAAGTCGAGTCAGATTTTCAGTTACACACCCGACTTTTGAGATGGTGTTATTATCCCTTGAACTTTTCCACTTTGTATAATAACTATAATGCAATAGGACATATAGTTATGCTAAATGCATGGTTCCACGTAAAATTGAACCAAGGGTTTCGGATTCGAACTTTGAAAATAAAGAAAATCCTGATAGAGAGTGTTTTGCATTTGAAGAAACAGAACAACATGAGCCCCAGAGGTGGATGTAGCCTTTTCCTGTTTTATTGTACTAATAAGTGGTTCACTTCAGTCAACAGCTCAATAGTTGCTATCCTCTGTGTGTATGAGTTCGGCCATTTAAAGAAAAAACATTGGATTATACAGTGTTCCTAAGGCAATGATGACACAATCTGCAGGTTAGTGGCATTTTCGAATTCAAAACATTTAAGATTATTTGGATCATTGTTTTCAATGTCTTAAGTAACAGGTTAACACGTAATTTTATCATACTGCTAAAATAACACGTACAATTATATTGCTACAAACAACAAACAGAAAATTAAAAAGATAAAAAACAGAAAAGTTCACTGTTGCAATCTTCCATTAAGTCTGTCGTCTCTGAGCTCTCTTCTTTGGCCTTATCATTTTCTTGGGAAAAATGCCTTCGAAAAATTCCACAAACCATTTTGGCTTACGATAATTAAACATGAGGCTCCACATGACAGTTCCAACAACTAGTCCAAAACTGTAGCCTATGACTACTGCTTCCCACGTAAATCCACTAAAAAAATATGACTCGCCTTCATCTTCTTCAGACTCCAATGGTTGAGGAACATGTGATGAATCACTCTTTCCACATTGCTTTGATAAAGGAAGACCACATAAATCAAGGTTGCCGCCATACGAGTCATTTTCAAATGTGTTGAATTGTGAATCTTGAGGAATTGGTCCGACGAGATGATTTTGAGAGAGGTTTAAGAACTCCAAAAGAAAGTTCTATTCTTGTCAAGCATATTCAATTTTCCAAGTTCCCTTGGAATATCTCCTTTGAGATTGTTATGGGATAAATTGAGTAGCCAAAGTGAGCTGAGATCCTTTAGTGTTTTCGGAATGGCACCTTCAAAATGGTTGCTTGAGAGATCTATGGTTGTCATAATTGTGCTGATTCTTTGTAGCTCAATATCCTTCCCCTTTGATTACCAAGCTCACTGAATCCTCATACGATATGTATATTGACTTCTCAGATGGTTTCATGTACTTGATCTCTTTTGTGTCTTCGTTATCTAATTTGATCATTGCCTTGAAGTTTCCAAAAACTTTTGCAGGAAGTGAGCCACTGAAATCATTACGAGAAAGATCAAAAATTCGCAACTTGGGAAAACAAAACTTAGTCTGACACGTACTTATAGGTCCATGGAACTTGTTTGACTTTACTATAAGGACCTGCAGCTCTTGAAGAATTCCGAGCCAAGCTAGATACATGTCATTTATAGCATTGTTCCCCACATCAAGGACTTCTAGACCATTACAATTGAGCAACGGCACAGGAACATGTCCTTCAAATCGATTACCATTTACGACAATGGTACTCAATGAAGTGCTCTGTGCACAAAATGGTGGAAGACTCCCTGTGAAATTGTTCCTTCTTAAGTCTAGCACCGTTAGACTAGCCATGCTTCCCAAGCAATGTGGAACTGAGTCACTGAAGTAGTTTTGTGATAAATCTAATAAGATAAGCGAACTCATGTTACAAATGGATAAAGCTAGTGGACCCTGAAGGGAGTTAAATTTCAGATAAAGATACTATAGGTTATCGTAACGAAATTGTGGTAGGTGGCCTGTTAATGAATTGTGAGAAAGGTTTAGGAACTGCAACGAGTCCCACCTCATACCGCTAAACCAGTTAGGGATTTGACCACAAATATTATTGTTAGAAATATCCAAGTACTGAATTGTCTTTACATTTCTCAAGAAATGTGGAAAATCCTTCAGTTCACAAGATGATAAGAGCAAAAACTCTAGTCTAGGAAAGGTGATATTTATTCCCTCATCAATGGTGATGTTATTTGATGAAAGGTCAAGGGTAGAAAGGTTTGTGAGATTCACAAATGATTGAGGAAAAGAACCGCTGAGTTGATTATTATTTAAATACAGGAGTTGTAATGTTGGGTTTGTTTTGATCTCATCAGCTAGTCCGCTAAATTGATTATTATGGAGCCACAATGAATCTACCAAAGGGATGTTAAACACCCAAGATGGTATGGTACCATTCAGCGAGTTGTCAGACAAATCCAGTTCGGATAGCTTTTGAAGCATGCTTGCTTTGCTAGGCAGTGGGCCAGATAGGGAATTACTCGACAATCCTAAGTATTCAAGATGTGTCAAACTTAAAATTGAAGCGGGAAATGGACCGTTGAACCTGTTATTAAAAAAATCTATATAACGTAGCTTTTGGAGGTTAGAGAAAACATCAGGAATTTCACCTGAAAAGGAATTGGACGTAAGACCAAAATTGTGAGATGCTTCAATTTAGAGATTGTGGAAGGAATATGGCCAGTGAAATGATTAAGAGATAAATCCAACTCCGTAATTTGTGTTAGGTTGCCTATGGAATCAGGAATGGAACCAGAGAATTGACATCCATAGAGGTTCAAGTGATTCAAGGAACTGAAGGTGCCAATTGAATGAGGCAGCTCACCAGAGATGCCTGTGGATGAAATATCCAACTCCATTAACAGAGTGTTGCTCGGTGGATCTTTGGAAAAACTCCTTTGAGAAGATAATTACCACTCAATTTGAGTGTTTCCAAGCTGTTTGGTGGAAGGAAAAAGCTCTCTGTGAGAACACCTCACAGATTAGTATAACCAAGATCCAGGTACCTTAAGGAGGAAGAAATATTCACAGGTATCGGAGATGAGATGTTGACATTAAAGAGAGAAAGTAGCTCCAGATTTGTGAAGTTGTGAAGCATTGTTTCAAATGTTCTCTCATCAAGTTGTAATCCATACACAGAAAGATCAAGTGAAACCAAATTGGAAAGGTATGAGATTTCCGTTGGTATTTTCCCTAGAAAGTAAGTATCAGAAAGGTTGAGATGCCTCAAATTCGTCAATCGGCCAATGTTATGTGGGATTGAAGAATAATTGAAGTAATTGTTATCAAGGTTTAGTGTGTGGAGATGATGAAGTTGGAAGAGGCTGCTGTTAGGATGAAAATTGCCAAAAAGCTGACTACAACTAAGGTCCAAGGAGATAACATGACCGGTTAACATGTCACAAGTGACCCCGTCCCAAGTGCAGCAATCTCTACTCTCATTCCAAGACTTTGTTTTGGGGAAAGAAGCTCTATCACAGTTGTAACTAGTGTAGGATATAATCTCAAAGTGTTGCTTAAACTGAAGCAAAGCGGAAGCTTCAGTGGGAGAGCAAAGATGATGCTCAAAGGATGAAGAAAAGCATAGACTTATTAGCATCACAAAATAGAGAAATGAATAAAAGAAAAACAGACTCATGACCATTTTTTGTTTGTTTGTTTTCAGCAAATAATGGGATGTTTGTTCTCTTCTTACAAGTCAACTAGCATTATCCACACATATATACACTAGTTTCTAACTACAGAACTTGCGGTCCATGAATGAGTACTAGTCACTTCGAACAACTTGTTACTCATATTTTGTAGTGTTCCACAAGACTTATTAGAGGACGGAGAAGACTTAACAAAATAATACTCTCTATATCCTAATTTTCTCTAGATGCTGTGTTCATTTTGAGGTCATTAAGTATCGCCGCAGTGTGTTAGGCAAAGATGATGTGAAATTGGTCCCATTATGTGGAAAAAAATTCTGCAGAACTTTTAAGAAATTTCCAATGACAGACACTATTTCTTGACCAAGTCAAGTGAGGAAAAAATGAACAATACTACAGTTATTTTTATTCTTTTATTTGCTTTTTATTCAAATTTTTGTTTGATATGTGTCTTAATTTCCTGCATAATTAGCATGTTTTGAAAAATTTTATGAGAAATTTCTGATTAGTTGTCTCTTGTGATGTTTTCCAAGACTTTTCACATTTAGTTAATGAGGGAAACTCCATCTATATGATACAGTTCAAACATAAAGAGATGGAGAATAACCAAAGTAGTAGAGAGGCTATTTTCGTAGACCCTCGACTCAAGATAAAGGTGTAGTGATCGACACTACATAAAAAAAAAGCTGCTTTTGTTGTAGAATTGTAGTGAACTGTAGTCTATTCAACCGATATTGTTGTCATTGCAAGGCACATTAAGGAAAATAGCATGATATATCCCTCAACTTTGTCATTTTAGATTTAATATACCGGTTGTTACAAAAGTGGCTTCACATATACCTCTACTTTTACAAAAGTTACTTTTTTTATTTTAAAGAAAATCATGTTGTGGTATATTTAATTTTTTCACACATAAATTATTTTTTCTCTTTCATCTTTACTGTAAAAAGTGTGAATAGAAAAAGAGAAGAAACATATCTAGACAAATAAAATGGGGTATTTGCCCCCACATCTACCACTAACTAATTTGTGATTGCAAAAAGTTGTCCAAAGTGTTAAGTCATTTTCCAGAAAGAGTCAAGTCTTCAAATCTTGTTTGATAGTACCAATTATACAATATTCATTTGTCCAAATTTGGCATAAATGGAGAGAAAATAATACAACCTTGGCATCACTAACTACACAACTTTGTGCTCCATGGATGAGTACTAGTTACTTCATATTTTGTAGTGTTCCACAAGACGTTTTGGAGGACGGAGAAGAAGACTTAACAAAATAATACCCCCTATGTCCTCATTTTCTCTAGAGCAAGATGATGTGAAATTAGTCCCGTACGTAACACTCACTGTAGAAAATATTTCTGTAGAAGTTGTAACAGATTTCCAATCAGAGAAACTATTGCTTGACTAAGTCAAGTGAAAAAAAAGAAAGATCCAATTCAGGTATCACTTGGAAGTCATTGAGAGCAAGGTTTAGTGATTCAAGATGATAGAGTTGGAAGAAGCTGCTGTTGGGATGAATAGTTCCTGTGAAATTATAAAGTTGTTTTTTTGGAATATCATAGATTTTTCTAGTATGGTTTCTAGAATAGTCTAGTGCAGTATCTAGAATAATTATCTTAAAGAAATATATAGATATTCTAGGGTAGAATATAAAGTTACTAGAATTTTTTTGTAGTTGTGTCTAAGAAATGTGTAGATATTCTAGAGAGATATTTGTAGTAAATGATAGAATAGTCTAGATCTTGTAATGTCTAGAACCATCCCCACATAAGTATAAATAGGGGTGGCCTTAGTCATTCGTATACATCTCAAAAGCAACCCAAATAAAAGAGTCTTCTTCCATAAACAAGTTCTCCTTTGTAGCTTCCTCTTCTTTAGTTGAATCTTCCGATCTTATATAGTTAACGATCTTGGGCTAGCAGAAGGTTCCCAGATTATACTTTTCTTCTGCTATTCTCTACAGTTCCGTGAAGATAACTACCACTAAGGTCTACA
The DNA here is from genome assembly GCA_029582215.1 of Solanum sparsipilum. Classification (NCBI taxonomy): domain Eukaryota; kingdom Viridiplantae; phylum Streptophyta; class Magnoliopsida; order Solanales; family Solanaceae; genus Solanum; species Solanum sparsipilum. Next base: position 5,035 of record JAKRZT010018025.1, on the reverse strand, counting down.
CCGATAAATAACCCATGAACAACATGAGCCCCAGAGGTGGATGCAGCCTTTTCCTGTTGTGTTGTACTAAGTCAATAGCTCAAAAAAGCATTGGACTATACAAAGCGTTCCTAAAGCTAATATGAGAAATTTCCGAGTTGGTGTCTGATTAGTTGTCTCTTGCACTATTTTCAAACTTGTTAGGCACACATGAGTTTTCACATTAAGTTAATGAGGGAAACTCCTTTATTCTTGGACCCCATTCTTCATAGGACCGTCTCGTATTTAATTAAGCAACAAAGAAAAAAGGGGTACTTTACTGTAACTATCAGACGATGACTTCTAAGTCTTTAAGCAAATTTCCGCAAAGACTAACCAAAGTCAGTTTTTACATTATCTAGATGAAGCTTCATCTAGATAATAGATATAAAAATTTCAATACACAAAGGCCTCTTGTAAAAGCAGGTTATATTATGCAAGATTCATATACTACTCCTTATTCAGAAGTGAAAATGTAATTTACAGGACAGGCTATTGATGATCTGATTCACAAATTAAAGTTTATATAGCATCACTGTCAAGTCGAACTTCATGATATGCTTGAAGTGTGATTCATCAATTACTAGTGATTACGATAAGCTACAGTACTAGCTGAATAAGCACTGCTACTCTTTATATTCCATGCTTCTATTTTCCTAATACTCCTATTCTTGTAGATGATCATGTGCTAATCGGCTGGTCTAGGCCGGCTACGAGAGGAAGGGATGTTGCTATTGATGGACCAGTGCTACCTCTGGATCTAAGAATCATGGAAGACGTGATTGATATATGTACCTGGAATTAAATCACATTGGTATAAAGAGACGGAAAGGAAAAAGAGGTTATTAACTCAAACAGAATAACTTAACTTGAAAAAAACATCAATGCTAAAATAACACATACAATTATAGTGCTACAAACAACAAACTGAAAATTAAAAAGAGAAAAAACAGAAAAGTTCACTCTTTGGAGACTCTCTTCTTTGGCCTTCTCATTTTCTTGGGAAAAATGCTTTCAAAAAATTCCACAAACCATTTTGGCTTAAGATATTTAAACATGAGGCTCCACATGACAGTTCCAATGACAAGTCCAAAACTGTAGCCTATTACTACTGATTCCCAGGTAAATCCACTAAAAAAATATGACTCGCCTTCTTCTGTGGACTCCAATGGTTGAGCAACATGTGATGAATCACTCGTTCCACATTCTTTGATAAAGGAAGACCACATAAATCATGGTTGCCGCCATATGAGTCATTTCCAAATGTGTTGAATTGTGGACCTTGAGGAATTGGTCCGACGAGATGATTTTGAGAGAGGTTTAAGAATGCCAGAAAGTTCATTCTTGTCAATTCCTGCGGAATCTTTCCAGTGAGCCGATTCCAAGAGAGATCTAAAGCTTCAAGGTTATTCAATTGCCCCAATTGCATTGCAATATGACCTATGAGATTGTTATGGGATAAATTGAGTTGCCAAATTGAGCTAAGATTCTTTAGTGTTTTTGGAATGACACCTTCAAAATGGTTGCTTGAGAGATCTATGGTTGTCATAATTGTGCTGATTCTTTCTAGCTCAATATCGTTTCCTTTGATTACCAAACTCACGGAATCCTCATACAATGTGTTAGGTAACACCTTAGATGGTTCCATGTACTTGATCTCTCCCATGTCTTCACCCTCTAATTCAATCATTGCTTTGAGGTTTCCAAAAACTTTTGCAGGAAGTGAGCCATTGAATTCATTACGAGAAAGATCTAAAATTCGCAACTTGGGAAAGCAAAACTTAGTTTGACACGTACTTATAGGTCCATGGAACTTGTTCGACTTTAATACAAGGACCTGCAGCTCTTGAAGAGTTCCAAGCCAAGTTGGAAACGTGTCATTTATAGCGTTGTTCCCCACATCAAGGAATTTTAAACTATGACATTTGAGCAACGACACAGGAACATGTCCTTCAAATCGATTGCCATTTATGACAATGGTACTGAATGAAGTGCTCTGTGCACACAATGGGGGAAGACTCCCAGTGAAATTGTTCCTTCTTAAATCCAGCACCGTTAGACTATCCATACTTCCCAAGCAACTTGGAATTGAGTTACTGAAGTTATTGCGTGATAAATCTAATAAGGAAAGCGAACTCATGTTACAAATGGATGAAGGTAGTGGACCCTGAAGGGAGTTAAATTTAAGATCAAGATACCCTAGATTATGGAAATGCAATTGTGGTAGGTAACCTGTCAAAAGATTATGTGAAATATTTAGGTACCACAAGTTGTCCCACCTCATGCCGCTAAACCAGTCAGGAATTTGACCACAAATCTTATTGTTAGAAATATCCAAGTACCAAAGTGTCTTTATATTTGTCAAGAAGTGTGGAAAATCCTTCAGTTCACAAGATGATAACTGCAAAGCTTCTAGGCTAGGAAAGGTGATATTCATTCCCTCATCAATGGTGATGTTATTTGTTGAAATGTCAAGGGTAGAAAGGTTTGTGAGATTCACAAGTGATTGAGGAAAAGAACCACTGAGTTGATTATTGCTTAAATGCAGGTCTTTTACTGTTGGGTTTGTTTTGATCACTTTATCGGCTAGTCCTCTTAATCGGTTATGTTGGAAGGACACTGAATATAGCAAAGGTATGCTAAACACCCAAGATGGTATGGTACCATTAAGTGAGTTGTATGACAAATCCAGGTAGGTTAGCTTTGGAAGCATGCTTGCGTTGCTAGGCAATGAGCCAGATAGGGAATTCCTCGACAATTTTAAGTATTCAAGATTTGTCAAACTTAAAATTGAAGAGGGGAATGGATCGATGAAGTTGTTATCAGAAAGATCAAAATAACGTAGCTGTTGGATGATACGTGCCAATTAATAAATAAGTCATTAGTTCGGTTAGTGGTCATGTGAGTTGCACGTGCTAGTTGTTAGTCGGTTAACACTGTAGCCTAGTTAGTTATAACTAACTATGAGAGTCTATTTTTAATTCACATGTATAAATAGGAGATCAAACCCAATTGTAAAGGTATCCAATTGTAAAAGATCAATAACAGTTCTCTCTCTTTCTTTTCTCAATTCATCTGTTCTACTGAACCAACTGTTCAAGAGCAATTAGTTAACTTGCTCTTTAGGCTTAGTTCGATTTCTTTTCCAATTTATCAGTACGCATCATTGGTATCAGAGCAAGAGATTCTCTGATTTGTAATAATGGGAGATCACAATACTCGGATGCAGGAGTTGCGCAAGGAAGTTGACAGTCTCAAACACTCTATGGAAGGTGTAACCAGCTCTGTTGCAGAGATTTGACAATCAGTGGATGCTAGTGTGGCTCAAGCCATGGACGAATTTCGAAGGTTGTTCGCGACGTCTATGAACAACAATGGAGGTACCAGACCAACAACTGAAGGAGTTCCTAGAGATGGAAATAGATCAGGAATTATCAGTTGCCAAATCGTAACTATCAGATGGATTTCCCTAAATTTGATGGAAAAGGGTTGAGGGAATGGATTTACCGATGTGAACATTTCTTCGATGTAGACGAAACTCCAGATGACTCAAGGGTTAAGTTGGCATCTTGCAATTTCGAGGGTAAGGCACTCCAATGGCACCAATCTTATATGAAGCACAAAATTTCCAGGGAATGGCCACGACGGACTGAGTATGTCGGAAGCCTCTTTGCCAGGTTTGGAGCTGAATTATTTGAGGATCTAATAGGTGATTTTAAGAATTTGAGACAGGTAACCTCTGTTCAAGACTATGTTGATCTTTTTGAAGAACTGCTCACTAGGGTTGAATTATCAGAAGACCAGATTGTTAGTTACTTTGTTAGGGGATTGAAACCAAAAATTGGTTTACCTGTTAAGATGCTCGCACCAAGGTCACTAGCTAAAGCAGTTAACCTAGCTAGAATACAGGAACACACACTAGTTGTCCAAAAGCAAGTGTTTTCTGAACCATCAGTACTTTCCAACCCCAGAAATATACATAGATTTGCTGCTACTAACTCTTCTTTTTCCTATGGATCCAACCAACCAACGAATCATACCCCAACTACTTCTAAATTTCAAAACCCCACCTTGGCCAACAACCCAAAGCCTCAACTTAAACATGCCAAATTGTTGTCACCAGCTGAAATGGAGGAAAGAAGGAGTAAGGGTCTGTGTTTTAACTGTAATGAAAAATACAGTTATATTCATGTTTGTAAGAAAGAGAGGCAGCTATTCTACATGGAAGTAGAAGAAGGAGAAGGACAACCCAAAGAAATAGAAGATGATATAATGGTAGACCCTGCTGAATTTTTGACCATGATTGGTCAAGGCCTAGAGAATGATAATGAAGGGGCCATTTTACCTCATGTATCTGTACATGCTATGAATGGATCCCATTATTTTAGAACCATGCGAGTTACTGTGTTGGTGAAGGGCAAGGCAGTGCATGTCATGCCCCGAGCCTACACCCTGGGCGGGATCGGCACCCGGAAACCATTTCTGGCCCCAAGCGAACCCTTGGCCTGGCTTTCTTAACTCAGCGGAAACCTACTCAACAGAATAACTCAATGCTATGCAGAGACGTAAACAACTTAAATGATACATATCTGGCCAAAAAGGCAACTCGAGTCTCAAAATAGAATACTTACATATATACATAGATAAGAGACTCAAAACTAACTGACTGACTGTCTATGAAGCCTCTAAAATACTTAGATGGATGTTGGGACAGACCCCGCAACACCCTAATAAACAAAACTAAGAGAACAAAATAACTGAGCCTTCTGGAAGCAATGAGGCTCACCCCTGACTCTAGAATGCTCAACTGGATCAACGGCGTGCAGGATGCTGATTCGGGGTACCTGAATCTGCATCATGAAACGATGCAGGCCAACTGACATCAGTACATGGAATGTACGAGTATGCAAGCTGGAAAGCTAAGCAACAACGGCTAGAAGGAAACCTGGGAGAAACTGAATAGCTTACCTGGCTCAACTCAACTCAACCTGACTGACTTCTTTCTATATAAGGCAAT
>JAKRZT010018023.1:0-13498 GCA_029582215.1 Solanum sparsipilum | reverse complement strand
AATTTTTTTTTTTTAAAAAGGGAATTTTTTTTTTTTCTTATTGCTTGTACTTCTATTTTTCGAGATTAAGTTGGTATTCAGTCTACTTCTAAATAAGTACTCCGCGTAACAAAGATGGTGAATGAAGTGGTTCCAATTCCTTCAAGAGTTGAAAGCTTGGCTAAAAGTGGAATCCAAGTCATTCCTAAAGAGTATGTGAGGCCACAAGAAGAGTTAAATGGTATAGGAAACATCTTTGAGGATGAGAAGAAAGATGAAGGACCTCAAGTACCGACAATTAATCTGAAAGAAATTGACTCAGAGGACAAGGAAATTCGCGAAAAATGCCACCAGGAGTTGAAGAAAGCAGCTGTGGAGTGGGGTGTCATGCACGTCGTTAACCATGGGATATCGGATGAGTTAATTGATCGAGTCAAGGTTGCTGGAGGTACCTTTTTTGATCTACCTGTTGAAGAGAAGGAGAAGTATGCTAATGATCAAGCTTCTGGTAATGTCCAAGGCTATGGCAGCAAGCTAGCAAATAGTGCTTGTGGTCAGCTTGAGTGGGAGGATTACTTCTTTCATTGTGTTTTCCCCGAGGACAAGCGCGACTTGGCCATCTGGCCTAAAACCCCTGCTGACTACATGTAAGCTTCTTTACATAGTTTCATGATTGCAGAGTTTTCAATCTTCTCTTTTTTGACAATGGTGGTGTCCGGGCTCGCTTGCGTGTTACCTCGACTAATCAACCGAGGCCTACTACCTCCACCAACATAGGTGAAGGTGAAGGTAGATAACCAACTGAGCTACTAAGATTCCTCAAGCTAAACATTTCTGTTTTGCAGTCCAGCAACAAGTGAATATGCCAAGCAGATCAGGAACCTAGCAACAAAGATTTTTGCAGTGCTTTCGATTGGGTTGGGATTGGAAGAAGGAAGACTAGAGAAGGAAGTTGGAGGCATGGAAGACTTGCTGCTTCAAATGAAGATTAACTACTACCCTAAATGTCCCCAACCAGAACTAGCACTTGGTGTCGAAGCTCATACTGATGTGAGTGCACTGACTTTCATCCTCCACAATATGGTCCCTGGCTTGCAACTCTTTTATGAAGGGAAGTGGGTAACTGCAAAGTGTGTGCCTAATTCCATAATCATGCACATTGGGGATACCATTGAAATCCTAAGCAATGGAAAGTACAAGAGCATTCTTCACAGAGGGGTTGTGAACAAAGAGAAAGTAAGGATTTCATGGGCAATTTTCTGTGAGCCTCCAAAGGAGAAGATTATGCTTAAGCCCCTACCTGAGACTGTCACCGAGGCTGAGCCATCTCAATTCCCACCTCGCACCTTTGCACAGCATATGGCACACAAGCTTTTCAAGAAGGATGATAACGATGCTGCTGCTGAACAAAAAGTATTCAAGAAGGATGATCAGGATTCTGCTGCTGTACACAAAGCCTCCGAAAAGGATGATCACGATATTGTTGCGGAGCACATAGTCCTCAAGGAGGACAAACAGGATTCTGCTGTTGAACAGAAAGCCTTCAAGAAGGTTGATCAGGATGTTGTTGCTGAGCGCAAAGTTCTCAAGGAGGACAAGCAGGATGCAGTCGCTGAGCTCAAAGTTTTCAAGAAGGATGATCAGGATGTTGTTACTGAGCATAAAGTCCTCAAGGATGTTCCTGCTAAAGAATCTAAATAGTTTCTCTTGGTTGTCATACTCCGATGGTTGTTTATTTGTTGATCCCCTATTTTGTGTCCTCTGCGGTGTCTTTATTTAATAAGCATATCAACAAAATTTCAAGCAATATCACCCCTTTGTATATGAGCAACACAACACCCTGTGGATTCTTTCATCAATAAAAACACAATTATTTTAGCGAAATAACTATCATTTGTTCAAATACACACACATCATATCTTTTCATGTTCAGCATGTTTCGTTGGAGAGTAAAGTGACCCTCAACTTGGTGCAGAAACTTAATGAAGTTGATCACAGCAGTAAAAGAATGTATGCTTACATGTTGAACAGAAAATTTCATCATTCACATTCAATTTGTGCCCGCAAGGGTTTATTTGAAAAGAAAGCTTCTAAGTTGTAAGTGAATAGCTCTTCAAGTGCTTTAAAAGACTCTGGAGTTATAACAGCAGCATGTGGAGACAGCACCACATTATCCAACCCAAACAATTCTTTTGGTACATGAGGTTCATTTTCATAAACATCAAGACCAGCACCGCCAATCTCACCTCTCTTCAGAAACTGAACCAATTCCTCCTCATCAATGAGTGCCCCTCGTCCAACATTTATGACAATACCTTCCTTCCCAAGGGCAGTCAGCACTTCTTTGCCAACTATGTGGTGTGTTTCTTTTGTTAAAGCACAACAAAGAATTAGAACATCACTGTTGATTGCAAGATCATGAATATTAGAATGGAAAGGAAACGAAACATTGGGCTTCATCCTCTTTGAGGTGTATGCAATGCTGCAGCCAAACGCCTCAAGTCTTTTACCAATCCTCGAACCAATGCTCCCTAAACCTACAATGCCCACTCGCTTTCCACCAACCTGTGTAAAAATACATGTTAAGTACAATGTCATCTTGCCAGTTCCCACAACTCCTTTACCGGCTTCAGTAGCACTTCTGTAAAATGACATAGAAACCATATACAAGAATGTTTTTTTTCTATTTAAGATGAAAACTTTGTCCCCTCTATATTTACTCTTTGTATAGACTCTTCCAAAACCACATTCAACTATAATAGGTGGAGAACGAACTTAAGATTGGTGCCAACGATTCATTGAGGAACAAACAACTTGCTAAATTAAGAAGTCAACAAAGTGAAGCAGACTTCAAATGAAAAATACTTAGTGAAATCCTATAGGTGGAGTTTGGAGGAAGTAGAGTATACAATGATCTTACCTTTAACTCGTGAAGGTAGAGAGAAATTGTTTCCGAAAAGCACTTGGTCCAATTGTTCCAAGTTTCTTCTTTTGAAAAGTTTCAATCTTTGATCATTAATCAAAACAATTCATAAGAGGCATTGGACAAATCAAGAAGCTATCTTTAATACATATTCCATCTGTTTTCAGATCACGAGAGTCAAACTGTATGAACTTAAATGTATATTTTCATCTTAATAATATAAAAAGAATTACAATGTATAATATTTTTTTTATAGTTTGATTTAAAATGTTGAATTAATCAAAATTAGTTTAGCTCAATATATCAGTCAAATTGATTCGAAGTGAAACGTGACGAGTAAAAGTGCATAAAAAATAAACAGAATCTAGTAATATGAACATGTTTTAGAACAAAATTGACCTTAGAACCGAGGGGGAAGTTTCCTTTAACAGGCCAAGAGCCAGCACGAACAAAACGGTCAGCAACAGATACACGACGGAGGACGTCAATCAATAGACCGACGGCGAAGTCAGCGGCATCCTCGGAGAACGAATCTCCGGCGCCAGTGACGCGGATGCCACGGCGGCGACACTCGGCGAGGTCAAAATGGTTATATCCGGCGCTACTACCCACGATGCACTCCAAATTAGGGTACTTATCCAGGGTCTCCGACGTGACCGGAGTAGGACCAAAACAGAGCATGACCCGAACCGAGCCGGAAAGGGGTGGAAGTGATGGGTCGGATTCGTCAAGCGGATCGAAAACCCGGTACTGGGTTTGTAGTTTGGATAAGAACGGATTTCCATATCTCGGATAGCGATGGACGAGAAGTAGCCGGAGATTGGTTGTTTCCGGCGATTGATACTGATTGGAAGAAGCCATGTTCTAATTTTCTTGGAGTGCGGATTGAATTACTGCTCAAATTTTCAGAGTCAACCAATGATATGTTAATAAAACTAACTCAAATGGATAAAACCTTTGCCAAAACTTGTCTCTTTTTATCCCCCAAAAAATTACCTAAATATACAACTTATATAACATATTTTTTAAATTTCCTACTATTTGAAAAAATCATAAAAATTTCTGTTCTAGAATACATTTACGCGATATATATCAGCACATTGAGTAATGTATTCGAAATCAAGACGCGATGTATCGGAACGTTGAGAGATGTAACCATAATCAGGACGCAATATATTGGAACATTTTAGGATTATTCAGATTCCATCACATTTAAGGGATTTTTGTAATTTGAAAAAAAATAGAGATAAGATGTAATTAGGTCTTAATACTAAGATTTTATGAAATTCTTTTATTTTTTTATTTAAATCAAAAGTTTCAATCACATCAATTTCACGTACAATAGTATAAATTTTTTGCAATGTTATGTGTCAATAATAAATTGATATAGTTGAATAAAGTTCATGTAGGTTTTTAGTTAAGCAGCCTGAACAAAATAAGATATCACTTTTTCCAATTATTATCTCCACTAAATATAAATAAAAAAATAAAAAAAATAGAGACATTGAGCAATCCATCAATAAAATTGTGGACATAATTAATATTTAAAAAATAGGTGGAAATTTGGGAAAACATCAAAAGTACATCAATATTTAAGGGGACTATGCAATACTTCATATAAAATAAAGGGAAAAAGGATAAATATACTCTGAACTATCGTAAATGGTATGCAGATATCCTCTGTCATTCTTTTGGGACATTGGTGCCCATGCCGTCCAAAAACTAGAGCATATATACCTTTTTTACTAACAGATATACACGTGTCATAATCTTATCCACCGATTGACATTTATTAAATATTGGATCGACGGATAAAATTGTGCCACGTGTTCCTATTTAATCTTCTGTTAGAGTGAAGGGCATATATGCTCTAGTTTTTAGATGGCAAGGGCACCAATGTTCCCAAAGTATGACGGAAATTATCTGCATACCATTTACAATAATTCGGGGATATATTTGTCTTTTTTCCCTAAAATAAAGATGACTTTAAGTCTTAACTACAAGGTAAAGAAATTATTTTGGGCTTTTTCACATTTCTTGTTGTTTGTAGCTTAAACAAGAAGATGTACATGGGCATCAAGCATGACAGTTCATGTTCCAATTTAGGGAAAAGACAAAAATTTCCTTATGAACTTATATCAAAAAGTCACTTACACGCTTAATCTATGTTGTGTTCTGATATGAAAAATTGATCTACTTTCTTTATAACTTAGGAATAGATCTTCCAGGAGTTCTCACTGAAAATACAAACTCTAGCAACAATTAAAAACAAAGATAATGCTATCAAGTCCTACAACTGTTTTTGAGCAATATTCCGTTGAGAGAGGCTTTTGCTTTTTGAAAATTTTATTTGCAAAAACTTGTGGGTGATAATGGAGAACAAACATATTATAGGATGAACACAAACACACAAAACAATCTCATTGGCTGAGGGTCTGCTGTACAGTGGGAGCCGCGCACCAACCATAGAAGGCTTTTTGGACAGCTGTACTGTTTCTGTGCGGAATTCTTAGTCTCATCAGGAATCAGGTCCAAAGTTTGTTCAATCATCAAAACTTAGACATGAGTTAAAATAACACTACAATTATTTTCGGGAAATAGCTATTATTTGTTCTTACACACAAACATCATATCTTCTCATGTTCAGCATGTTTCTCTACATGTTGAACAGAAAAATTCATCAGTCATATTCGATTTGTGCCTGCAAGGGTTTATTTGAAAAGAAAGCTTGTATGTTGTAAGTGAATAGTTCTTCAAGTGCTTCAAAAGACTCTGGAGTTGAAACAGCAATATGTGGAGACAGCACCACGTTATCCAACACAAACAGTTCTTTTGGTACATTAGGTTCATTTTCATAAACATCAAGACCAGCACCACCAATCTCACCTCTCTTCAGAAACTGAACCAATTCCTTCTCATCAACGAGTGCCCCGCGTCCAACATTTATAACAACGCCTTCTTTCCCGAGTGCAGTTAGCACCTCTTTGCCAACTATGTGGTGTGTTTCTTTTGTTAAAGAACAACAAAGGATTAGAACATCACTGTTGATTGCAAGATCATGAATATTAGAATGGAAACGAAATGGAACATTGGGCTTCATCCTCTTTGAAGTGTATGCAATGCTGCAACCAAAGGCTTCAAGTCTTTTACTGATCCTCGAACCAATGCTTCCTAAACCTACAATGCCCACTCGTTTTCCACCAACCTGTGAAAAAAAACAAAAAAATTGCTCTTTACTACAGTGCATCACCAGAATTTAGGTTGGTGCCAACAATTCGTACCCCTACCCTTACCTCGTGGAGTATACAAAGATCTTATCCTTACCTATTGCAGTATAAAGGTTGTTTTCAAAAGATGTCAGCTCATATCAAAGCAAATTTAAAGGAGAAAACAAAAATAAAGAAGACATTGTGAATAATAGGGAAAACATTTTAAAACATACAGACGATAATTGACATTTTGCAAATATATGCTTTCTTTAGAAACTAAAATGTTTTTTTTTATTATTATTATCAGCAGCTCACAATCCAAGAAAAACATTGTTAACGTGCCTAAATCTTTTTAGAATAAGAGAGTAACACACTGTTAAAGTTTCAATCTTTGATCATTAATCAAAACAAATCCTAAGACGCAATGGACAAATCAAGAAACCATTTTTAATACATACTTTATCCGTTCACTTTTACTTGTGACATTTCACTTCTAAAAACTCAAATTGTATAGACTTTGACCAATATATTATCTTATAAAAAATCTAAATTAGCTTATCTCCAAATATAAGTCATATTGAATTGACTCTCGTACCAACAAGGGTTGTGGTGAAGTGGTACATACTCTCCATCCTTAATCAATGGTTTCAAATTCGACTCCTTCATTCTTAATCCAAGGTCTCGGATTTGAGTCGCTCTGGATACATAGTTATCTTTGTTAGGGAGCGCTTTACACTCAATATGAAACTTCACATAACAAGTAAAAATGAACGGAATTTAATATATAAAAAAGAAGTTTCTAGATACGGAGTTATTTTGTTAGGAAACGCTTTATCCTCAATGTGGACTTCTCGGTGCGCCAGAAGTGGGAAACCAAAAATGAATTGACTCCCGAGAGTGTAAGTCGAGAAGTGAAACGTGACAAGTAAAAATGAATAGAATCTCGTGATAATGAGCAATTGAGCATGTTTTATACTAACAAAACTGACCTTAGAACCGAGGGGGAATTTCCCTTTAATAGGCCAAGAGCCAGCACGAACAAATCGATCTGCAGCAGAGACACGGCGGAGGACGTCAATCAATAGGCCGACGGCGAAATCAGCGACATTATCGGAGAACGAATCTCCAGCTGTGGTGACGCGAATGCCACGGCGGCGACACTCTGCGAGGTCAAAATGGTCAAAGCCAGCGCTAGTACCGACGATGCACTCCAAATTAGGGTACTTATCCAGGGTGTCCGAGGTGACCGGAGTAGCACCTATACAGAGCATGATCCGAACCGACCCGGAAAGGGGTAGAAGTGATGGGTCGGATTCGTCAAGCGGGTCGAGTACCCGGTACAGGGTTTTTAGTTTGGGCAAGAACGTGTTTCCATATTTTGGAGAGCGATGGAAGATAAGCAGTCGGAGATCGGTGGTTTCCGGCGATTGATGCTGATCGGAAGAAGCCATGTTCTATCAGTTCCAATTTAATTGATTTAATTGGAGTTCGTATTGTGAGCCTCCCAACAATTTTGTACAATAATATGAGTTGTAGTGTTTCCGATCTCGAATTCGAATTATGGATATAAAAAAATTCAATTTAAAATATGATTCAAATTTAATCAGATTTAAATATGTCCGGCCAACCTCGAATGAGAAATTAAACTGTGTGAGGTTGAAAAGAAATTATTTAAATTGATGAGCTAAAATTGAGGCGCCAACTACTTTATGACATTTTTATTAATGATGGTAGCCGGTAGGGGCGTTTGATAGTTGGTTTAAGCTACACCATGTATATATTAATTTACCATATTTAATTTGTAAATGGTATAAAAGTTATTCATATATTAATTTTATATAAAATTTAATTGGTAGATTTTCAAATATCGTATAAAATCTCAGAGTAAATTAGAGAGTGCTTTGATTAAATTACGAATTACTAAAGATTAATAATGTGAAGAGACAGAGAAGGATGTATTATTTATGTTTTCCTTGAACTTTGTTTTCCCATTCGTTTCCTTAATTTCTACCTAATTAGCCAAGGGAAAAAAAAAGTTATTAGTAGAAGTATTTGCAACTCATTAATATTTCAATTTGTTGAATTTCAATATTTGTAAACATTACTCTTATTAAATACTGGATTTTAGTAATTTAATTTTAACATGAAATGGAGGGAGTAGCCAAGAAAAATAAAAGTTTTTAATGTGCTCTTCAATATTGTTTCTGTAAATAATTAAAAATAGAGTTTTTTTTTTATAAAAAAAATAAAAAAATGAGTTATACAAAATAGGGATGAAAAAAGTGGTCAATATCACAAAGAATTATGAGTTACCGTTTATACCCAAATAAATATTGATCTTCAACTCGATCAACTCTGGCCATTCATATGGAGTTGGATCTCCTGGTTATTTACAACCATTACCAGTACAATCACAACCTTGATCACAAGGAGGGTATTTTATAGCAGCCATAGATTGAGAAAGAAATAAAAAACCAAAAGAAAAAAGAATTATTATTTTCTCCATTTTTTTGTTATGTTACTCAAATGAAGGAACTTCAGCTTTATAGGGATGCTAGGATACCTACATTATCATATGGTCAAATATTTTATTTCCTTTTTTGAATTATTTCATTGAGTTTTTTTCCCTTTGTTGTAACGTATTTCCAGATTTGTACATATAGTATTTGCCAAATCTTTTATGGCTCTTGAAATGAAGAATATGTAATTTATGTATATCCTTTTTACAAAGAAGCACTCCCTTCGTTTCATATTAATTAATTGATCCTGGTTGACTTGACATATTTCTTTAAAAAAATTTAATTAGAGGTGTATTTTACTAAACTAACCTTATTAATAATATACTTTGAAACTCTAAACTTGATTATCACTATTTTATATAATTATTTAATTCTTAGGGTAGATAGGAAAAAGAATCAAAATAAAATTCTCTTAATTTCATAAACTGAACAAGTAAATTGAAATAACTATTTTTAGTAAAAGGCTCGAGTAATATGAAATGGAGAAAGTACAGAAAATGAAATACGAGATGCACATTAGACACACAAGATGCATGTTAGACGCACATGTTGAGCACGAGATGCACGTTAGACGCACCAACACACGATATGCACGTTAGCCGCTCTAGATGCACATGTTGTGCACAAAATACATTAGGACATTTCCCTAATAACACATCCACCCTATCAATTTCAATTACAACTTCCCTTAATATCCTCAAATTTTCCAATTTAGAGGATTCTTCAAAGAACCCCTACTTATCAAATTCGGCCAAATGCATGTCAACATGCCTTAATTTTTCCATTTTCCAAAAAGTACATGGTAACAACATAGAGTTGGCATCGCAATTCACAATTGAAGTTTCGAGATTGGAAAGATGTGATTCCGGATGAAAATCAAATTTATGTGTATGAAGTGTGAGGTACTTCAAGTGAATTAGTGGTTGTAATGTAGCTGACGACAGACAGTCCACTTGATGAGAACTTAAATCCAACACCTTAACAAGTCTCAATTTACTACATTGACGGTAGGGATTCCAATTTACTCCATTTGTCATTATCAGTGACCTCAAGTGTTGGCTGAAAGTTTTCCGTGTTTTAGATCTCAGAGATGCAAACTTGGAAAGGTCATTACCGTAATTGAAGCTCGCTCGACTTTCCTTCCATTCAGAAGGTTGAAACTGGATATAATGCCCCTTTAATGCCAGCATAAACTTCTCTTATCTACTCCTCTCTAAGCAAAAGTGAAGCACCACATCATGAACCTGACCGTCTTTGACCTTACCGTTATATTTTCTCTTTGAAACCATTACCACATTACTGTGGATGAGATCCATCAAGTAACCTTCGGATGTCTCTTCCATTAGTCTCCCAGATTCAATGTTCTGCACGAAACCTTCTGTTATCAATTTAGACACTGGAGTTTTTGCGTCCTTCGGAAACATCCCCATGTAAAGAAGGCATGGTCTTAAATGGTCAGGTAAGTTATCATAACTTAAATACATAACTGATCGACTGTATCCTTCAGATTCACCATGAGAGGAAATAAGAGAATTTTCAACCACATCTCACGAAGAGGCTTCCGTTTACTTATTTTTGATTATTCCAGCAACCCAGACAACCACTAAAGGCAATCCTTTGCATCTTTTCGCAACGGCTAGATTCACATCTTGTAGTTCGGGTGGGAAACCTTCCTGCTGAAATAATTTTTTTTGCAACAATTGGCAACTCTCTTCTGGTGTAAGAAATGGAAGGATATACAGATCAATATGCTCCAATGAAAACGGCTATGCAATAAGAATATTCAATTCATGTATGATAATATCAAACGTTTAGGCCCCTGAAACTGCTATAGTGTAGGATATATAGAAGGAGAATACTATCTTTAGAGAATACTCAAGTTTTATATAGGCTACTTAGCCACTTGAGATGATTTCAATCATCAACTCCATCTCTATTTATACTACTAATAATGTAAAACAAAGGTCTTGCACAAATACCTAGATACATGTATCACAATTTATTAGGTACATGTATTATGAAATTCTAAAAGACTTCTTAAAAAACTAAGAGACAATTTTGGTAGACTAAACATTAATGTGGATGCATTAATTCCAACAC
The DNA here is from genome assembly GCA_029582215.1 of Solanum sparsipilum. NCBI lineage: Eukaryota > Viridiplantae > Streptophyta > Magnoliopsida > Solanales > Solanaceae > Solanum > Solanum sparsipilum. The sequence continues at coordinate 2,768 of JAKRZT010018023.1, read as the reverse complement.
TCCCCCTTAATGCATTTGCTTTGACAACTCCAATGCCTTCTCGAAGATACCAAAACTTTTCTCTTGGAAGTGCTTTGGTGAAGATGTCAACAAGTTGTTCTCCTGTCTGACAATAATTTCAATTAAATTTCACCTTTCTCTTGTGCTTTTGAATATCTCCTTCTTGATTGAGTTTGGTTTTGTAAATCCACTTTAGACTTACAACTTCTCTTTCTTTGGGTATACTCACACACACCCAAGTATTATTTTTCTCAATCATCTGAATTTTTTTTGCCAAGGCTTTCTTCCAAACATCATGCTTTATTGCCTCTTCATAATTTTCTTTCTCAACACCGGTAAAGTTGTATCTTTGATAAATGTCACTCAACATTTTTGTTCCTCTTGGAGGTGGTTCTTCATCATTTGAATCTAAGATTTCTCCCCTTTGAGGGATATCTTCCTCTTCATCTTCCTTATCCTCTTCTTGATTTGACACATCTAAAGATATGATAGAAATATTCTCTACCTTAATCTCAGTATGTATCTTAGGAAGGCCTTGCACCATGTCTTTTTGCTTGAGAAGCTTCAAAACCATAAAAATTCAAGTGACAAAATCTTTTACCCCAAAGCCATGAATCATCTAAAACTTCATTTTTGAATGCATTGAACTGAAATTGTAAAGGAAATTTTCTTTTTGTCATCTTTACTGTAACAATGACTTGATTTGGCTCAATTTTATCATAAATCTTGCAATAATTATCTCTAAACACAAGAGAATAACCATTTTCCATGAATTGACCAACACTAAGCAAATTTTCTTCCAAGTCAGAAACATAAAGCACATCATGAATTTGCTTACCACTCCCTTTTATGTTGATCGAAATGGTACCTTTACCTTTTGCATCAACTAAGGCTCCATTCCTCATTCTCACTTTAGTAGTGATGCTACTATTAATTGAGAGAAAAACTTTTTCATCTCCAGTCATGTGATTGCTACAACCACTATCAATATACCATTCATTGCTTTTTGCTGAAACATCAGATTGAGAAGCAAATAAAAGATTTTCTTCCATTTTTTTCTCCTGTTCTTCACAGAAATTTGTTTGCTCCTGTTGCTTGTGCCAACAATGATTCTCAAAGTGGCCAAATTTTTTACAAAATTTATATTGGGGCTTGCCTTTGTGCCAACATTTTTCTGCATTGTGATTAGTCCTTTTGCAAATTTTACAAAAAAGACTAGTACTTTTCTCACATGTTTTTTCAACCTTCTTAGAAGAATCATCATGATCCTGCTTCTTTTTTGGATTGTAATTCTTTTTTTGTTGATTTTTTGAGATATTTTGAGATTTCTCATTGGTTCTGGACTGGAAAGCCGTCTCTTTGGGTTGATCTTCATGAAAAAATCTTCACTTCTCGTGTGCACGAAATGAGCCAACTAGCTCTTTGATAGAAAGCTTAGAAAGATCTTTCGTCTCCTCAGTGATAGCAACAATGTACTTATACTTTTCTGTGACACTAATTAGAATCTTTTCCATAACTTCTTGGTCAGAAATTGTATCACCGTGATTTCTCATTTCATTAACAATATTCATGACTCTTGTGCAATATTCATCTATTTTTTCAGATTCTATCATCTTCAAGTTTTGAAACTCTCTTCTAAGAGTTTGAAGATTTATAGTGCGTACCTTTTCGTCACCATACACCTCTGTTTCTAGAGTCTCCCAAGCTTCTTTTGTAGTCTGACAAGTAGCAATTTTTGCAAAATATGCTCTTGAGACTCCCATTTGGATTTTGCTCAAGGCTTTTGCGTCTTGACGATACTTAGCCTCAAGATTTTTCATCTCTGCTACTAAAAGTTCACCATCGTTTCTGGCTCTTCATAGCCATTTACAACAATAGTCCACAAACCTTCAACTTTTAGATGTGTTCTCATTCTTATCTTCCAATATTCAAAATCATTTCCATAAAAAAATGGAATAAGAACAACTGAAGAATCAACACCTTCATTTGTTTTGGATGCCATAATTTTTCTTCACCTAACCCCATATTAAGAGTGAAAACCTGCTTTGATACCAATTTGTAGGAAATATAGAAGGAGAATACTATCTTTAGAGAATGCTCAAGTTTTATATAGGCTACGTAAGATCACTTGATGATTACAATCATCAACTACATCTCTATTTATACTACTAATAATGTAATCAAAGGTCTTGCACAAATACCTAGATACATGTATTACGAAATTCTAAAAGACTTCTTGAAAAACTAATAAACAATTTTGGAAGACTAAACATTAATGTGGATGCATTAATTCCAACATATAGATGGTGCAAGCATAGGTGATTACAATAATACCCTTTCGTATTGCAACGATAAAAATGACGATACAATCATCATTATTTTTAGAGAAAGAACCCAAGGGAGATTGACATAATGTTTACACCGTCATCAGTTGTTGCCAATATGACATCGTTTGCACCACCAAACAGTTATGTACACACCTTGAACATGGCAATATGGGCATGAAGAGACATGCTGACTAATGTGTCATTGGCATTACCCAACACATTTGCATCATGAACAAAGTTTCCAACAGTAGTGCTTAAAATATGTGTGTCATGGCCTGACTCATCAAATGGTGTATTGGTAGACCATCCCAAAATAAAGTCTATGAAGAAATGCAAAGGATTTCATATCAAATATAGTAAAATCTCACTAAATTACAACAATTTTGTAGTTTTCAGCTATTCAGAATAGCTGCAACCTACTATTATTACAGAAGCAAACAT
>JAKRZT010018022.1:0-10782 GCA_029582215.1 Solanum sparsipilum | reverse complement strand
GCCACTTAATTTTTTAAAGAAATTAAGAAAACTTATAATTTTCAAAGATTTAAACAGAAAAAATCATTTGAAAATACCAAAGGGGGTTCGGGGTTCAATTTACACTTCGAGAAGGATTTAAGCATTCGAAGTGTCCGCTAACATGCGGTTGACCTGTGACTTGACTAAAATATATTTTTGACTTTTTTAGAAAAAAGTAATTTAACATAAGAATAATAATTTACAATATTTGGTTAAATTTGAGAAAAATAGCTAAATAAATGACACATTTTATTTCATTTTATTGTTTTTAGAAAAAGGGATCCAAAATGAAATATTTGACTCGAAATACAAGTGATTAGAATATTAATAAAAATTGATTAATTAGAATTTATTTAATTCATTTTGAAATAATGATTTAAACCAATTTAATAAATTAAAGCATGAAAATCATTTTAAATAAGTGAAGAGGCGTTAAAACATATCTCTTAAGAACAAAAGGTTTAACTTAATTAGAAAGTATAATTTGATCAACATATTTGATTAATAAAATAAAATAAAATATTAAAAGTTAACCAACACAAAGAAAATAACTTATCTTTTGGGGAATCTAATTAGGTTAATTAATAATTCTAAAGTTAGAGTTGAATAAAAACACATAATAAATAATCACAATTAAATAATTTAAGAGTAAATGAGAGATCAAATTTGGGCCCTTCTTGGGCCTGCTGCAATTTTTGGGGGTTTAATTCTAAACCTGTTTTTGTATACACCTGCTGTTTATTAGCGTGTATATTAGCCCTTTTCATGTATTTATTGCTTCCAAACACATGTATTTTGCCTCAGCCCTCTATTCTTGCATTTTTGACTTGTATATCTCTGTATAATGAGTGTATACTGCTGTATACAATATGTATACAGCCCATTTCTGGCTTTGCAAGACCTGTTCATCACTTTGGCTGACTCGAGAGGAATTCAATTCAACGAAATGCGGGGATGGAGTCCGAAATGGACTCGGATGAATGTCACATGTATCAAAATAAGGGAAAAGGAATTAATGGAGGGTTTCGAACAATTCACATATGCAATTATGCTTTCAACTAGGAATAACCATGATATAGCTTAACTCAAGATATCTACAAATTACTACAAGCATCAAATAAAATATATAAGCATATGAAGTATCACTAATGCCCACCACGTGATACACTACATGCCACTTTCAATAATTTCACTTTGACAAATTAGCAAACATATCATACTTAGCCATATGAAGAAATGAAACAAAAGGAAATTACTTCTATTATAGTTGTAGGTCATGCAAAAAAAAAAATTACAAATGACACTAACACTAAAGTGATACCAAAGAAAAATAATGGCTAAGTAAAAAAATTCAATGCACAACTACATTATGAGTCTTAAGATATTGAAACAAAGTTCCAAAACATATAATTCTAACATAAACATCAAAACAGTGCACTTAGATAGCATTTTCAAAAAAAAAAACAGATGTATAGGCATAACACATTTATAAATATCTTCTCTACAACAAAAGAAAATGACTTAACAGATAGAAAGTCATTACTAAAGAGACAAATTATGACTAAATTCGATAACGTAAACAAACACATTAACTAAAATAAATTAGGATTGGAAATGAATTTTACCTTTCTCAGAGCAGGAACTGGGACAACGAGCTTGACTATGAAGCAGCTTCCACACCAGAGAAGAGATAAACTTTGAGAATTCTAATGAACTCCGGTAAGAGATTTCGACGAGACGAAGAGAAATTCCAAGAAATCTCGATCTAACTTTGTGGTTTTTGGTATTATATCGATACTATATTCATCAATCTAAAATTACGACTTTTAAAATCCCCCCCTCCCCCCTCCTTTCAAACACTGACTGGTCGAGAAATTATATAGGGGAAAAGAAAATCATTTTTTTTTGGAGGAAATTGGATGGATATGAGGTATTTGAATTTGAAATTCAAGTTCCCTTTAGGATAAGGTTGCTGAATATCCGCAATTTGGTGGGATTTTCCGAATTTTTTGGGATTTTTGCTGAATTTCTGAGTTTGTTGCGTGAAGAAGATGATATTGGGGTAGTGGGGTCGGACGCTGGAATTGGGAATGCTGATGGGATTTTGTGGGCTGGGAAATAAAGGGAATATTGGGCTGATGGGTTGGTCTCATGGGACATGGGCCCAAAATTAGTTTGGGCTACTCGAAAAGGTAGAAAAGGGGCCCAAAACTTGGTCATAAATAGGTTTAAGGTTAGGGTAGAAATGGGCTAGAATTATAAAAGGAAAATGACCATTTGAATTTCAACTATAGCCAATTTGAATTTAAGTAATAAAATTGGCTAAAACTTAAATAAAATGAATTAATATAATCAACTAACGAACTTCTTAATAAAATAAATAATTGAATTATAAACTAATAACTCGAAATTATAACTATAACTTAAAGTAAATTAGTAAAATATTTAACTAAAATGTAAAATCTTTTGTGATGATTTTCAAAAATTTATAAAATAATGTGATTGTAAAACTATACATATTTATTATTTAAAATTATTAAAATTATTTAAAATGACAAAATTACTTTTAAAAATAACTTGGAAGTATTTTGAATTTCCTGAAACTCATTAATTCAAAATTATAACCATCACTAATAAAATATTAAAAATATGAAATCTTTTTGGGATGATTTTTGAATAGTCATGAAATACATTAATTATATATATAATTATATAAAACATATATATTATTTAAAAATTATAAATAAGTGACAAAACTATTTAAGATAACTTGCAAACTATATTTATTGAAATTGAAGAAGCTCGGTGATTAATTAATATTGTGGAGGGTCAAAATTGGGTGTCAACAGTTGTCCCTCGTTTGACTTGGATTGATGAAAGAAATTTGAGGCAAATGAAATTGACGAATCCAATTTTGACCAACCACATCTTTATCTTTAAGAAAGAGAATTTCGTACGGACTTTAGAAATTATGGCCAAACCCCAGTATCTGGTTTCCTACATATCTCCGGCTATATGAGAATTTAGGTCACTTGTAGTTCGATATACTTGATTGACGCACGATTTTGAAAAAATTCAAAAGTCATCCCAATACTGAATTATGAAGGGATCGAAATGCTCTAGAATAACATTTAAGAGTGAATGTTGGATTACAGCCGAGTTTTCAACATTAATTCCGCCTACATATCTCTCGACTTAGGGAATCAGGCTTCTTGTAGTTTGACTCAATTGGTTTTAAAGGAAATCTCTTATGCTAAGATAACCCTCGGTTCAGGAGGAGTCACAAAGTAAGCCGAGTATGAAAAAGAGAATTGCAACCTCTTAGCCATGAATGTGGCGCGCTTCACATCCATAATTAAGAACTTACACGGACATAATTTCCAAATCTCTTGGTGTATTGTCACTTAAATTGGAAAGCTGCTTTCGGAGGAAACCAAAAAATTTCGAATGTGAAACTGAAACCAACAAACTCAAAGATAAATTCGCTTGCCTTCTGATAGGGGCGTGATTTGAGTGTGGTGGAAGTCACTCCTCAATTCGCGTCCTAAGAGTTTGGTACTCCTCTTTGGACTATGTCCCAGTTCGCTGCTAAGAAAAAGTTCCACGTTGTGCTGCATCCTTTTTGATGTCGTCCGCATCTGTGGTTTGTTTTGAGAATTCATCCTCTCGGATGCTCTCGACAAAGACTGAGATAAAATTCATTAGCATAAAAAATGCAATTCAAATGGGGAGATAGTGTCTTTTACTGTGTTGACACTTAATTGCTTCTCCTTGAGCATTTGACATCAACCCTATCAGGTTTGACGTAAAGCAAATAAAGCTTGTGTCTCATATTTGCAATATAATCTTGAATGTGTTCTTCATTTGATGTCAAAGTAATAAAATATATGTTGATAGTTCTCTTGATGCCGTTTTTGCAAAGAAAACTGATGCAATCGATGTTGATTTTCTTGCGATGCATGGTTTCCTTCTTAGTGAACTATGAATTCTTTCTCTTGCGCTGTATGAGTTCCTTCTCTTGCTATGCATGCCTTCCCCGCGATGCATGATTTCTCCGCGATGCATGACTTCTTTCTCTTGCTATGCATGACTTCTCCGCGATACATGACTTCTTTCTCTTGTTATGCATGACTTCTTCGCGATGCATAACTTCTTTCTCTTGCTATGCGTGAATCTTTCTTTTGAGATGCATAATTATTTCTCTTGCGATGCCTTCCTTTTTCTCTTGCTATGCATGAATTTTTCTCTTGCGATGCGTGCCTTTTTCTCTTGCTATGCATGAATCTTTCTCTTGCGATGCATGTCTTTCACTTGCAATGCATGAATTTTTCTTTTGCGATGCATGACTTCTTTCTCTTGCTATGCATGAATTCTTTCTTTTGTGATGCATAAATATTTCTCTTGCGATGCCTTCCTTTTTCTCTTGCTATGCATGAATTTTTCTCTTGCAATGCATGGATTTCTTTTCTTGCAATGCATGGATTTCTTTTCTCTGATGACGCCATCCCTAGTACCAAACGAAGATTATGCTTCACCAGACAACTTAGGTGATCTTCTGGGTACTTTCTGGGTGGCGGTATCGTCCTAATTGACAATATGAATAAAAATGACTCTCAGAGTAATGTTATCATCTCATTCGATAATACGATATAAACAACCTTCAGGATAAGAATATTATCATATCTGATAATGTAATGCAAGTAAAACGTCTTCCAGATATCTTTAGTTGCTGGAAAATAAATAGAATTTCTCTCTTCGAGGTTTTCCTTTGTTCCATTTCCGAACATATTTGCATATTCATTATGGACCTCACCTTGTTAAGAATTTGAATAATGTTATTCATATTCTCAATTCTTTGTCATAAGAAGCCTAAAATATTTCCTGCATCCACAAAAAAAATTGTCAATTTTAAGGAGTTCTTCGCCCTTTTGACTTCTCCATATTCATTGAATGGAGGAATATGTTGATTTTGAGGTAAACCTATAAATCTGCATCCACAGAAAAATTGTTAGTTTAAAAAAAATGAACTGATCTATGTCGATCTCTTTGGTTGTTTGCTCCTTGTCTTGCTATCTTTGGTTGATTTCTCCGATCTCCCGCCTCTTGATAGATAAGACAAAATGTTTTATGCAAAAAATAATTAGAACATAAATGAAAAGTTTTTAAGGAAAATAGATTTTCAAAAGTAATGTTTAGAAAAAGTCACTGCCAAGTGTCATGTCACGTCGAGCTCTAGCGAACATTTTTTAAGTTGGTGCCTCGAGGTCTATCTGATTACTTGTTGGGAAGTATTCAAAGTTGTTTTAAACTGCCGATGAACCTTATTGAAATTTTTGAGGTTACCCTCAAAAATTTCTATCCAAGTTAATTGTCTCAACGTATCTTTAACCGTTGGTGAGTAAATCACGAAATTTTTGAGATCCTCTCAAAAATTCTGTCCCAGTTGCAAATCTCAAAGTAACTTCAGTCTTGGTTTGTTGAAAAGATCTTCTTCCTAAGAATTTTTTAGTCCCTCTCAAAAATTTTGTCCCAGTTTCTATCGTATAGAGAAAAAATAGAAATCTTGCGGGAGATATGACCGAGCCCTTGTGGCGCCTACGTATCCCATTGAGGCAGAAATCAGGTCAAACGTAGTTCCCTCTCTTGAGGATTAACAAAATAAGAAATTACAAAAAAAAAAACCGACTGAGGCCGACATAGACCGCCTACGTATCTCATTCTTGAGAATTCAGGTTGAACGTAGTTCAGATATAAAAGGAAGCATTAAAAGGGGATAAAGGGGTGACCGAGGCCGACATAGGCCGCCTACGTATCTCATTCTTGAGAATTTAGGTCAGACGTAGTTCATTACAAAGGGATAAATTCTAAATATAAATGATTACAAGCAAATAAAGGTGGTTACAAGGAAAAGATAGAAATCGAGTCTTTAAACATGGTGTCTTTTAACAACATTTAAGTAGATTGATGACTTGTGAGATCCAATGTTCGCGCTCAACCCTGTAATGTCATCAAACAAATGTATCGATGTGTTCTTTAAGCAAACTGATGAGTTCTCTCTCCCGTGCTTTTGTCAGATAGACACCAATTTTGATCTCTTTTATGCATTCATCATTTTCCTGATTCACTATTCTAATCTCTTCTGAATTCGGCTCATCGCGACTCTCGAACTATCTGAATTCCTCAACCAGGTGTTTAGGTACCATGATCATTTCATTGTGATCCTCAAATTCGTCTGCATCTACCCCATTTTGTTCATTCAGCTTGTGACATGACATGATATTAACAGATTTGAAAATATTTACACTGAAATCATAAACAGATACTGTTAGATAGCAAATATAAAGTAAGTAAAGCAGCTTTTCGCAATAAGGGAGGTTTTTGTTGAAATAAGAAAATATGAACTTCGTCCATGACAATAAATCATTTTGCCTCTTCTTTTTTTTTTTCAAAATTAATAAGAGGGGGATTAAAATATAGTGAGGCAAAAATGAAGGAAATGATGGGTCTCGAGCCTCATCCGAAATACCACCAATTTTAGAAATAGCATATAAATTATCTATGTCTACCAAGACGAGCGAGGAATCAAGAGCAGAATGGATGTCCAGTTAGGAATTTTCTCCTTTGGCTCGGTGTCTACTATGACTGGTGTCTCAATCATCTCTTCAAGCACAATATCACTTTCTTTGAACAAATTTTCGATTCCTTCCCCTTGACCATTTTGCATTGGAAAAGGCAGATATGAGTAAGACAATGATTTTGGAAAAGCTTGATCGATCTTCTGCTTGTTCTGACCCTCCTTTGGCACTAAAGAAAAGCTTGATAAGGTGACATGATCACAAATTTGGATTTCTCTCTTTTGGTTGGAGAGGCTACAACTTTCTCAATCTTCTCAAGGTTAGTTGAGATTATAACTTTCTCCCCATTCATATCTTTTTTGACTTCAACCAAATTAATAGTCAACCCTCCACGATTCGGCATGGGGTTAACATTAGGAGTGACGGTCTGAAGAGTGACGACCTTTTGATCTATCAAGTCCTGAATTTTTTGTTTCAAGTTGATACAATCCTCAGTAATATGCCCAGCACCTCCAGAATGGTTAGCATAATGAAGATCGGGTCTGTAAAGCTTGGAGTTGACATTGATATTTTTTGGATCAATTGTCTGTATCAAGCCGGCTGATTTCAATCTCTCAAAAAGTTGTGTTCGGCTCTCAACCAAAGGAGTAAAGACTCTAAAAGGTTTCTTCTCAAAATTTCGGCGAGAAGGATAGTAATTATTTCCTAGATGTGAAGGTACTTGACGGTAGTTTGGATGATTTTGGTGAGTTGGTGCATGCATTTGGAAATTTGGGTATTGTGGAGTTCGGTAACTAAGAGGGGTGTTTTGGTAGTGCGGATGTGGAGTTTGGTAACTTCTTTGGATATTTGAACAATTAACTGATGGAGCTGGGTAATATGGATGGGTATTTTGGTAATGTGGAGGTGGAGTTTAGTAAACAAAAGGTAGAATTTAGTAACTCGGTGGTGGAGTTTGGTAATTCGGTGGTGGAGTTTGGTAATTAGGAGGTAGAATTTGGTAACTTGGTGGTGGAGTTTGATAACCTGATTGGGTATAACAAGCTGGATATGAATTTTGTGGAGCTTGAGGATAACCTTTGTAAGATGAGAATTTTTTGGAGTGCCCTTTTCCATCAGATGCGCAAGAAATAGAAGACACATCTTCTCTCTTCTTTTTCAACAATCCTGAAGATTCAGTTGAAGCGGCAATGCGAGAAATCTTTCCAGTTTTAATCCCATCTGCGATAGTCTCACCTACCTTGACTATCTCCGCAAATTTTGCTCCAATAAGCAACATTATCCTGTCATAATACTCACTCTTGAATGCGTATGAACACTTCAACGATCTCTTTCTCAAACATGGGAGGTCAAACTCGAGCGGCCTCTTTCCTCCACCTATACGCATATTCACGATAGCTTTCAGTGGATTTCTTCTTAATTCTCTCCAAAGAATAACGATCAGGAACGATCTCCACATTATAGGCGAACTGTTCGACGAAATCTTTAGCTAGTGCATTCCAGCTAGACCACTGTTTTGTCTCATGGGAGGTAAACCATTCCAACGCTTCTACATTCAAACTTCGACTAAAAAGTCGCATTAATAAAGCTTCATTCCTTCCAACTCCCACTAGTTGGTCACAGTAGGCCCTCAAGTGCGCCAAGGGATTCCCTTTTCCTCCGAAAGTGTCAAATTTTGGCACTTTAAACCCTTCCGGGAGGTCCAGGTTCGGATGGATGCACAGATCCTCATAACTCAACCCATCGACTTCAAGAATACAATGCAACTCCTTCATGACTTTCCTGATCTCTTCTTTCATATTCACCTTGGCTTCCTCTTCTTTTGACCTCCATTTTTTCTCTTGTTCCTCATAGTGATCAAGCTCATAACAATTGGCATAATGTTCATTTGGAATTGAAATTTGAAAGGTAGTCTTTTGAGGTAATGGCGGAGCAATGGAGGGATTCTGGGTATTTTGAATGGCTTGGTAATTTTGGGGGAAAGTCTGGGGGTTGGTATGCTGATTTTGGTGATGGGTGAAGGTTTTCTGACTGCTAACATTTTGATTTTGAAGGGGAGGGCAAACTTGCGGGTTGCCATTTTGATAAGGAGAGAAGGTTTGGTGGTTGGTACCTTGAAGAGGAAGTGGCGCTTGGTAAGAGACGGAGGCATGATGGGGATTTGGGGCGGTTAGGTCGATGATTGGGGGATTTTGAGCGGGGTTAGAGAGTGGATTCTGAACCTGCTCCGCGCTTGGAGGAAGAAAGTGGAGTGAAGGTCTTCTATCTCCTGGAGGGTTGAAAGCGAAAATTGGATTAGGCAAATCTTGTCTTCTTTGCATTTCAAGTCTCATTTCAGCAATCTGTTGCATCAATTGCATAACTAATTCATTTTGATCAGCGGTGACGGGCTGAGCCACGACAACATCAGTCAAGATCTCGTCATTGTTATCACCCATTACTGCCTTTCCTTTTTGCAAACTTTAATCGGGGAAGGAATCTTTGGGGGCCTTAGATCTTGTGAAATAAGGATGACCAGACAGCTTATCAGTACAGATCAGTTCTAAGTACCTGACAAAGAAAAATAACTCAAAAGATAAACGTGTTAATCTATGTAGATGATAAATAATACAAATATCACACATATGACCAAAAACACATAAGAGTTGCTCCACTTGAAGATAAACTAGCCCACATATTTAGAGAAATAACTAAATAGACAGGAATTTGTCTATTTGATTTTGATCTTAGTGAATCAGATAAGGTCGATTGTGTCTTTCATTAACATACTTTTAATTTTCGATTGATATGAAACTATAATTTCTCTGTAAGAGTTGGAAGAAGATAAAATTTCTCAAAAATGGGGACCGAGCCTTGAAAGGCTGCCTACATATCTCATGAGGAAGAATTCAGGTCCTACGTAGTTCGATTCTTGAATCTATTTTGATTTGAGATGGTGAATCCTTTTTTTTTATATGAGCGAGTAAGATTTGAAAAATGAAATTAAAATTTTGTTGGGAAGCTAGAGACTTGAAAAGTATTTGGATGCACTTTAATAGTGACTTGATACTTGTGCTTAAATGGTTCTAGAAAATAATTTGAAGAAGAGTGAATTAGAATATCTTCAAATAAAGCAACATATTCACACAAGCAGTTATAACACATAAACAAATATTACGCGTTCTAAACAAATATGTGACCCTTTTGTTCCAAGGGTAGGCCTAGCGAATTGAAGGATGTATGACGTCATTTGAAACATTCAATTGCCTCATAAAATTAAAATTTATACAAATTTTGCAAACAAATTAAATGGGGATACCTAATAGGAAAAAGGATACAAATAATCAGTCTCACGCAGGGGTACAATCCTAAACTATGATTCCACGGAAGGCTCTCCATTCTTAAGCTTTTTGCCATCTCTGAATGCCAACGTCTTCAGATGTAATGGTAATTTAATCTTTCTTTGTCTCGAACAAACAATTAAATTCCTAACCCCAAGAAATAATGTTTTGTCAAATGACGTATACATCCTTCAGATATAAACACATAAGTATGGTGGCCTTTTATTGACCAATGAGCCAAATAGACATAAGGTGGACTTCTAATGGGCCCAAATACGCCTTGGGTGTTGGGTCAACTTAGTTCAAATGCGCTAAATTTGGGATTGAGTCTGGCTCTACACTAGTCTGACTAAGAGTAAGCTTTATTTATAGTGGATAGGTGAACCAAGTGGACTACTTGAGCTGGGACAGTTAACAACCATTGACTATCCAGTAGCCAACTACATTCGTCAGGGTGTCCCGAGAATAATTTGGTTAACGAACGACTGCGGCCCCCATAATCGTCCTTTAAGTGGAAAATAAAAATAAGCGTCATTTGACGGAATATGATATGTCATGAATGCAACAGTTTATAGCAATTTAAACACATTAAGCACAAATAAACAATTTAGCAATTAATAACAATTAGTCAAATAGTCAAATCTTATGGTTAGAACCTAATTAAGTCCCCAGCAGAGTCATCATTTCTATTGTGCCGTAATTTTCCTATCTATAGAAAAATCACTTTTTGAAATGTTCTAAGTATAAAACAATTTGAGAAAAAATACTTAGAAAAGAGTCGCCACTTAATTTTTTAAAGAAATTAAGAAAACTTATAATTTTCAAAGATTTAAACAGAAAAAATCATTTGAAAATACCAAAGAGGG
>JAKRZT010018021.1:0-13742 GCA_029582215.1 Solanum sparsipilum | reverse complement strand
CAATAGAGATGAGGGATGGAGAGACTGTGACAGAGATTGGCATGATCGTAACGCCACCTGGAAGGAGACAGAGAGGGGGACAAGGAAAGGTACGTCCCTCCTCATGAGCGTGAAAATCCCAAGGAATATAAGGGTGGTCGTACAGAAGATATTCTCTTACGCATTCTCAAAAAAGTTAGGGGTTAGACAAAGTACTGAAAGAGATGATGTTTCAACTCTAAACAATATGGTGACCTCACACTCAGTCTCTATTAAGAAACTGGAGACCCAAATGGGTCAAATTTCATCATATTTGAATCGAAGACAACAAGGGGGGGTATCCTAGTGACACAATGGCAAACCCCAAAAATGAAGCTTGATTTGGTATCCTCGTCGTGCCATGACATTATCTAAGGCACTTCTTGGAACGCAACCAAAGTTTTTAATGCTTTAAATTTTTGATTTTGAATAACGGGTGTTGATTGTTTAGGTTGAAAATTGGAGAATGTTGGAAAATGGGTAGTGTGGAGAGCTGAGAGTCCAGTCGGCAACACATCGAACAGGTCGGCGAGCCTCGACTTGGACTGCCATTTGGAACCCCAAATTTGCTGGAGGTCTTGTAAAAATCAGATAGAGAAAAACCATTGGGCGCATCGCCGAGTGGTTCGGCGAGCATGACTTACTTCTCCGAAGGTTTCCCAAACGAAATGAATTTAAAGGCCAAATGGTTTAAAATTTCAAAATCCTTTATTTTCTCTCATTTCAAACTCTTGTGCCCTCTCACAAATTTGTTGATCTTCTTTATTTTACTGCTTTTACCCGCATTTATGAGTGAATTTGTGCTCGGATATGGGGAACTTTTCCGCCTAGCGATACAAATTCTAATTTCGGCACTAAAGTTGGTTTTTTGAACCGCACACTTTAATTTTGTGGTTGAACTCAAATGCAAACGGTAATCGGATGTTGCTTGCTGTTGGATAATAGCTTTAATTGTGTTTTATGTGTTGGATTTCTCGTAACTTGTTGAAATGTGTGCCTAAAGACTAAAAAATGATCAATTCCCGTGTTTTGTTTGTTAAAATTTAGTTTAAATTGTTGGATTGTGGTTTATTTATATTGAGTCTAGTGGGGTGAAGTCTAACTCACCTTGAATTGTGCCATATGACATAATTTTCCCAATGATGAAGCGTTTGACGCCATTCGTAAGTGCAAAAGTCGTCAAATGGCCAATTTTGCTAAAATCGGGGGAAGTCGCAGTACCCTGAGGGTATCCGTACTATTGGTCTACATTTAATTGAGTAGCTTGTGTGTTTGATATTGAATTAGGTGGAGGCAAGGTTAATATTAAGACTTGGGGTTGAAAACTGGCACGTTGGGCCATTTGGCGAGTTGCCTTGAGCTCACCGAGTGGTTCGGCGGTTCGCCTAAGTCCCCCTTTGATTGCCCTTGATTTCATATTTTGGCTAAGTTTATTTTTTTAATTTTGGTAAGATGCTTGAGCTCGCCGAATTCACTCGGTGACTCACTGAAATGGTCTCTTAATCTCCCTCTCTGCGCCCCGAACCATACACTATGACTTTTGCGGGGAATTCCTAGCTCACCTATCGATGTCGGGGATTCTCCGAATGGCCCTAAATATCACTGGCTAGTCTTGAGTTTATAAATTTTTATGCTGGTACTTTCGGTGAGCCCGATCTGGCTCGTCTAACTTACTCGGTGACTCGCAGACTGGTTTGGCGAGTCTTTCTACAACTTAATTTATGTGATTTTCTTGGACTATTTCTATCACTTTTCTGGTTGTTTTGCAGAAATGACTAGACCCAAAGTGTCAGGAAGAGACATCCGGCCTTGCAAATGGGTAGGAGGAGTCGTGATATATAAGGATGCAACTTCATCCAAAGAAAAGACATGTAAAATCCTTGCAGAGGGAGGAAAAGGCACAAGATAGGGCAAGCTGTCTATGATTGAGTCACATGAGGTCAGCTCCGACAGTGAGAGAGTCTACGAGACTCACCTCACCTCATCAGACAAAGAAGGAGATTCTCATAACTCTCAGGCTGCCATCTCTGAGCCTGAGGATGACCAATTTCTACATGTACGGAGAGCAGAACTTCGCTCTAAGGGTATGTATGATCCGTCGAGGATCCGAGTGCCTCAGACTCCTCCTACTCCCCCAACTTCATCTCAGACTGTGGTCCTAGCACCACATGTACAAGGTCCTCTTCCCTGGTCTCTCAACAGACTAAAGGCCGAGGGATTGAGGACTATCATTGAGGAGAAGAGGTTGTCCACAAATGGTGTGGTTGACAAGTATCCTGAAATATGGAACACCCTCAAGTCCTACAAATTTGAAATTTTCACTAAGCCCTGGGGTCCTTATATGCTAAATGGGTCCAGAAGTTCTACTCTGCGTATGGAGACTTGGTACCGCAAGGGAAGAGGAAGGCTAGTACCTTCAAAAACATAGACTATGTGGTTGTTAGGGGAATAAGGTGAAATGTGATAGCAAGAATATAAAAATCGTCTTGGGTTGTAATTATAACTTCGCTGATGACTACTAGAGCATGATCAAGACAATGACATTAGAAGATATGAAAAGTTGGATGGCCTCTGTACTCTCTTACGGTACTCCTAGGTGGATTGAGGCCGGAGTGCCAATACAGAAGAAAGATGTCAATGTGGCAGTGTGATATTGCTCTAGGTTTATTAGTAGCACAATAGGGTGGTCGACACTGCGTGGGAGAAGCTCGTGGGTCAAGGAACAAATATAGTAGCTACAGACCCCAACCCACGAAGGACCAATACGGTCCATGGGTCTATCAAAGTCCCGTAGGTGGGGGTCGTGGATGGGGTCCTGTAGACGGTTTTATATCGGCTTAAAGGGGGGAGGGTAGTTTAGGTAATTCCTTTTCTTATTACTATTTAGTGAGGTTATTTTGTAAGGGTTTAATTCACCTATATAAGTATTTTAAAGTCATTAACCAACCCTTTTTACTTCATAAATCCCAAACCCAAAATCACAACCAACTTCCCCCTAAATATTTCTCTTTGTAGAGTTTCAAGGAAAAAGAAGAAGAAGGTGAAAGCTAGGGTTGAAGGATCAAAATATTCTTCTCAATTTCAAGGGAATTCTCTAATAAGGTATGGTAGCTTTTCATCTATGGGTAGCCTTCACCCATAGAGTCCCTTCAAAAGTCAATTTCACAACTTGAAATCCCCCCAATAAAGCTAGGGTTTCACTCCAAGTCATGGATTCCTTTTCAAAAACGATTCGAATGATTTAGATTCTTTATATTATGATCAAATTGATGAATTACTACTGTTTTTATGATGAATCACCCAAGAATCCATGAATTCCCCTATTTCCCGGAATTAGATCTCAAAGTGTGGGTGTGGATTGATGTTAGTAGAATGTTATAGAATTATGAATGTGATGAATTAATTAATTGAATTAGGTGATTATACATGTCTAATTTATTGATTCTTGATGTGTTGATTAATCATGAACTATTGTCCTTGAAGGGCAATTTATGATGTATTGCATGTTTATGAAGGTTATGTATATGCTTTAGGATTTCCTTGAGAGTAAAGTGATTATGACTATGATATAATGGTGGTGTTGTTGAAAGGCTATTCTCACATACACACACTAATGAATGATAATGAATTTTTGTGAAAGGTTTTTCTCACGTATTGATGAACTTTGAATCGGTAGGCTAAGTACACCCCTTCATGTGAAATGAAAACTATCTTAATTGATGTAACTCGATACGGTAGGGTAACGACACCCTTTCATGAGCAATTGGTGAACTATTCTAATGAGTTGTCTTGGAATTGTAGGCCAAGGGCACCCTTTCATAATGAGTTAATGAGCTATTCTAGTAAACTACCTTAATTCGGTAGGTCAAGGGCACCCTTCCATGAGTAATGGAATCAAGTGAAGATTTAATAACTACTTCGTGGGAATGTAATGCTTAGTACCGAGTGGATAGTTAAAGAGATGGAAGCTTTCCCGTAGTAAGGTCGGGTTTCTAGAAGCAATCTCTTGAGATGGGAACTCTCCTGTAGTAAGGTTGGGTTTCTAGTAAGAATCTTCTTATCCCATAACTTTGTGCCCACATAGGTCTTTATCTAGTTGATCCACCTAAGCTAAAAGACTCTAGTTCTACCTTAGGAAAGTAGGACACCTCTTTTTAGTGTGGGGGAATGATATCGGATTCCATGTAGCTTATATGGTCTATGTTGGTTAAGGCTATTTCCCGCCATGACAAGAATATGAACTATCACAAGAACTTGAACTATAACCTATGACTCCTCAAGAAGCTCTATTTAGTGTGAGTGGGGGTCTGGGACTTCATTGATGCATTGCACAAGTAGGCTTTGAAAGGGGTTATGGTTTGGTTCTGTTATGCTATAAAGATATATGAATTTATGTATGCTTAATATTAATTGTTGCTATGAGTGGATTTCCTTGTTACAAGTTAATGGACATGAATGTCTCCTTGTCTATTCGTATTGGCTATGGAATATGTCAAATCATGATATATATGATTATGGTGGCCTAAAAGTGGTGCTTAGTATTATATGGGATTATGGGATTTTACCTGTGCATAGCACAATTATAGTGTAGGGTTGCTTATGAGATGGTTTGACTTATGTATTTACACTAATGTGCATGATGACTCTTAAACATGATAAATTTCATGGTTTGAACTAAAGTGTCACATTTTAGCATGTTTTTAAGTATTTTATGCATGGGTATCATAATTAGTACATATTTGTACTAACCCATATTTTGTGCATTTTTCTCTAAGTGTAGGGACTGGTTGTTGAGGTGTGATTCCTTCTTATTCAAAGCTTGGATCGATTTCTCTCCACGCTTTTGGTGCGTCCTCATGGTTCAAAGACACATGTTTTTCATTTGTAGTTTCTTTCTTACATTCTCTTTTGAGACTATATTGTAAAGGGCTGTGACCCTATTTGACCTAACTTTCTCATTGGTCATGGCAGAGGGATCCACTTGAACTTGATTTCCTTGATTACCTAGAGGAACTTGGTCACCTTGAAGACCTTGGGGAAGAACTCCCTCATTCACAATCTCCTCTTTCATCCTTCCTGGGTTCGCTCTTGTATTCATATCCTATAAACACAAGAGAATGATTAGGAAGAGGACACGCATAGATCTAAACTCCAAGGCACAACTTCAAGAATAATGAAAGAAGTGTAGCTTCCTATCGTCCTATAGACTCTCACACATAGATGTGTCGCGATACACACTTATGAACAAGACCCTACTAGACGTGGCTTGTGAGACATCAATCCTAAAAACCATTTACAAAATCTTATGCTATGTTACAAAGCTTGTAACGACCCGAGCCTATACCCTGGAAGTTACACGGGGTACTTGACCCCGAAGGGGGTCTCATACAAGCCTCTTAGAATTCACAACATTCGATGCATAGAAATAGTACTTATTTAAATCCAAACAATCAAAACTTCATTTTAAAAAAAGTACAAGAAACACAGCGGAATTTGATAGTCTCACATGTCCATCTAAACAATGTCTTGAAAACTAAAGTAGGGTCACGGCCCTTTACAATCGAAAATACTAGAAATGTATAATACATGAAATAAAAGAAACATCTAAATCATGTGTCCTCGAATGTATGAGGACATACCAATCGCCTTGGAAAAACTCAATCCATGCACCTGAACTAGAGGGATAAGAACTCACTTGCCGAAAACTACACTTGTAGTAAAATAAGGGAAATATGGGTTAGGACACAAAAATGTATTAAGTATGATAACCATGCAAAAAACATGCTTCCAAGTGACATTTTCGTTGGAAACCATGCATTATGCCACTTTTTAGAAATATCATGTACATTTGTATAAGAGACATACAATGCAAATATAATCATCATACAAGTCATAGCATCAGATTTGAAAACATAATCAACACGTAAACCATTACCTTCACATTAAGACCTCACCTCAAGTAACCCTCATACTATACCTTGTGCAATGTATGGATAACATTCCATACCACCACCCACACTAAAGTACCACATTAAGGTCACCAAGAGTGAACTTTCCATTCATCCTTTCCATATTTCAAAATACTCATACATGAGAGACATAAACATTTCATGAGTCATGACAACAGAAAATAACTCATAATACAACCTAAGGATAGCATGCATCATTACATTAGACATTTGAGTCAACATTCTTCATTAACTTCGTTAATGCACTTTCATTCATTAGTCATTAAGACATTAAAGAACTCACTATAGCCCTATCAAAGTCTACTCGTGCAATGCATGGATAGCATCTCATACTACCACCCAAACTTAATAGAACTTCTCAAGAAACAATAATGCACATCTCACATGATGGGAATTGTAATGACCCAAGAGCACCCCCTAGTCGTTACCGGCGTATTCGACCTCTCGGAGATCTTATACAAGCCCTTATCATTCGTCATAGCAATTATCATAGAAAAATAGCGAAAATTTAAAACTTTTTCATAATATAACACTAGACTTCAAAGTCATCTCATTCAACCTTAAATATACAATCGGAGTACTACGTCTCAAAGTAGCCATCTTAAAACACGACTACAACACAAGAGGGACACAACCCTTACAATACAAAAGAAACTACTATCTAGTACATTGAACTTAAGGAAACTCTTTAACAAAAACGTCCTTTAATCTTTAAGGACACACCCGAACTTGGGAATAGTAAGCCAAGCTCATCACTTCTAGGAAAGACCCTTTAGCCACCACCACCTACACTTGGTGTAAAAAGATGAAGAAGAATGGTGTTAGTACAAGAATGCACTAAGTATGATAACCATGCAAAAACATGCATTTAAAAGGGACGTTTAGTTGTAAACCATGAATCATGCCTCTTTAGAGAACCTCAAGAACATTTAGTACAATAGGAACAATATAAACCACATACATCATCATACATATGGAAACCATTCATAAAAGCACATAGAGCCACTTATAACATTTTAGACACATTCAATACATACAATACATTACCTTCCTCTTTATCTTAACTCCTTTCCTCAAGCAACCCTTAGGGAATACTTGGTGCAATGTATCACCTTAAGGTTACCAAAGGTAAACTTACATATAGCCTTCATCAATCAAACTACATATATTCATACAGTCATAACCACATCATAAGACATACTCTTCAAATAGGAACCATCACCTAAGACAACCCCCATGTCACACTAGTGCAATGTGCAAGTAGCATCTCATAATACTACTCACACGAAATGTTACTAGGAAGCCACCATAGACTAGGCACATCATATTCAACAAGTCATAACATCTTCATTTAACATTAGACATAAGACCAACATACTTCATAACATCATATAAGGACTCATCCATTTACTACATCATTAGTCATAACCCATGTAGTTCATATAATAGGTAAACCACCCTCACAACGCCCTTCACAAGCTCACTTGTGCAATGTAGACATGGAGTCCCATACCCCCACATATACTAAGCAAACCCATTAAGAAGTCATACGTGTAATTCACATGCATAATCATACTTCATGTCTTGACATAAGTAAAGTCAACCTTAACATGCTTTCATATTAACATACATAAACCATAGTCTTCATTACATAAAGAGCCTAATCATAACCTCCCTTAGAAGGGCTAATATGTCCCGCGTCCAGCAGCTCCTTGAGTTGCTTTCTAAGCTCCTCCAATTCTGGGGGCGCCATACGATAAGGCGTCATGGCAGGTGGCTTTGCCCCGAGAATTAGCTCAATTTGGAGATCAACTTCCCTTCGGGGTGGCAACCATTGGGGAATCGAGTCTCCGACGCCTCAATCGAGTCTCCGACGCCTCCAACAAGGGCAGCAAGGAAGGTTGGTTCTCCTCTCTTGAAGCCCTTAACAATCTGCATAGCGGATAGGTGCATCTCGTTTTGTGGTACCCAAATAAGGGGTACCACGCAAGAACATCCGGCATCACTGATGTGAAGTTGGTTGAGGCGCAGCGAAATAAACGCGTTAACCTCATACCAAAAGTCCAGCCCCAAGATAATGTCAAACACGTCCATGGGCGCAATAGTGAAGTCCGTCAACCTCTTCCACCCTCCTAAATCGATGGGGACTTTAGGAGCGAAACTGTGGACCGTAGTGGGAAGAGCGTTAACGGTTTTAAACATTGTATCACTGGCAACATAATTTAAGCAAAGGACCTTGGCCCTTTCTTTCGTTACAATGTTGTGAATTGCACCGGTGTCCACCATAATTCTAACGTCTTTTCCATTCAACTTAGCATTGACAAATAGTGACTCGCGCGGCCTTACATCATCCGGTTGGGCAACCAACACAGCAAGTGTCATAGGATTAAACAATGCCATATGATTAAACATACCCACAGCAACGTTCTTACCCCTGTCCCCCCACTAGCCTATCCGCCTTGCTCCCCATATGGACTTCCGGTTTGCGTTGCGGCATGTTCTTGCTATTTTTGAGCAGCAACCATGGCATTCAATTTACTCAATGACGGACAATAACGGGCAGCATGAGTAGTCTCCCCACAAATATAACAGCCCTCACGATGTGGAACGCCTTTCTTACGATCCTCATAATTTTTGTGGAAATTAGAAGACTGATTACGAGTGTTACCTTTCGAATCGCTACCTAGGGTTGAAACAGACTTGCCTTTGTTTCGATTGTTATCTCCCTTGGGAGGAACACTTTTGCTCCGGTTGTCCCTCTCCTTCGCTGCATCAGAACGAAAATCAGTGAGCGATTCAGCCACTACGATCGCTTCATCAACGTCACGGACTTGTCGCCTTTGTAGTTCTTGTTTGGCCCAATTTTGGAGGCCATCCAAGAAGTAAAATAGCAAGTCCTCACTAGTCAAGCTCGGAATTTGGATAGTGAGTCTCGTGATTTCTTTCACATAGTCACGAATGGAGGACTTTTGCTTTAGTTCCCTCAATTTACGAAGAGCCTCATGTACCACATTTTGAGGGTAGAATTGTCACTTCAACTCCCTTTTGAACTGCTCCCAACCATCGATGGAGCAAACCCCTCTCTCCATGTCTGCCTTTTTCCTCCGCCACCACAACATAGCGGTGTCGCTCAAATACATAGCTGCTGTCTGGATCTTAGCAGCTTCACTAGTCATACAAACATGCTCGAAATAAGCATCCATTTGCCACAAGAAATTCTCAACGTCTTGGGCATTCTTTTACCACGAAACTCCTTTGGCTTGGGAGCTTCAATGCGAGTCTCACGAACTGTGACGAGACCAGCAACTCCTGCACCAGCAGTCTCATCAACCTACCTTTTTAAAGTCTCAAACTCTCTATAAAGAGAGGAGAGGGCTTCCGTGAGCTTAAGTTCGAGGTTGGTCAGCCCTTTCTTGTTCACTTCCTCAAGTTCCACAAGGTTGCTCTTCACCTCATCAAGACCCTCAATAGTTACCATTTCAAGAGAACTAAAGTCGTTCTCAACAACCACAAGTCGCCTATTCAAGGCCGACAAACTAGCCTCAACTCCGATGATCTTTTCGTCGAGTTGGCTCATGTCGGAACCCTCTCCTTCATCCCCACGGGTTCTGCCACAAACAGGTGGGTTAGAAGAGGGGTCTCTCACCTTACTCTTGTCACGTTTCTTGGCAGTGTCTCTTCGAACTTCCTTCTCCCTTTCCTGAGCACCTTCTTCGTTGCATTGAGACTTCGACGCCATGTTTAAACCGATACTCTGATACCACTTGTCACGGGCCTATTTTCTAAGGTCTCGTGGGACAGCGAAGGAGGGCTTGCACAACTCCTCGTAAGCTCAATCCTAACACAAATACGCACTAAGTGCAGCAGCTAAAACGTCCCTAACAGTCCACAACAAACAGCCAACAAAGAAAGCAAAATAAGAAAGGAAGCTTCGGGAGGCAAGTGCCACTTTTCTTGATATTTTTCCAAGTGTCCTTTTTACAAGTAAAAATGCTTACAATATAGTCTAAAACTATGAAAAACAAAGCTAAAAACGTGATGGGACAAGTTCCCAAAAGAAAAGACTACAAGGGTGTATTTTACGAAGTCAATGGTTAGGTGGGACAAGGTGGAGTGTCCCATGACTCAAGTTAGCCTTGTCTCCTCAACTGGGACCCATTTTGGGCTGCAAGTCAAGCATACTACATGCTCTTAAAGGGACTCCAAGTCACCTCCGAAAGACGGAATAAAATCTGAATGCCAAATGAGGACCCGCTGAAGCGCACCGCAAATCTGTCTCGCCCCCGGAACTACCGAAAATTAATGTAGTCCCTTGTGGGGCGGTACACATAGCTTCACATTATAGAAACCCTTCACATTCCATCATCAACATTCATAAATGTGAAATTAATAAATATTCTTTCAATAATAACACAATTACAATCAAGACATGATCATATTACCTTCATTTAAATCACACACATATACATCATATCATGATCATACATAGATCCTTCATATATAGAGGTACAAGGAAGATATCCATCAATTCAATACCACAATAGACATAGTAAGTAAACACCTCCACCTTAAAAGTGGATCAATAGATCAAGCACAATTCTACTTCAACATGTAATTTAGTCATAACTTGCCCTCCAAGGCCATGAATCTCAAATCACCAACACACCAACAATTTAATACAATTAAGGCATAGATAATGATACAATTCTATAATCCAAAGTTATTTCGACATATTCCATTCATAAGCTTTCATAATCATAAAACCTACTTCATAAAGGCACAAATTTAGGAATTTAGAGAATTCATGGGTTCATAGAGTATTTTCATCATAAATGACCAATTAAACACTAATACAATCATAATATGTCATTAATAACCATTTGAAATCATTTGAAGAAGGAACCCATGTGATTGAGTAAAACCGTTGTTTTTTTATGAACTTGAAAACTTTGAAAACTTCTTAGAAATTGACTCTAGGGGTGAAAGCTACCCCTAGATGAAGGATCACCATACCTTTCTTGTGATTCCCCAAGAAATTTGAAGAAGAAATGCCTTGAATCCTCAACCCTAACTCCCACTTCTTCTTCTTCTTCTTCTTTGGGAACTTCTAGAGAGAGAATTTTTTAAAAGAGGAACTCTTTGTTTTGATTTGGGGAAATAAGGAGTAAATGGCTTGTTTAAAGACTTAAGACTATATACACTAATGATATTAACCATTTAAAAATCAACCCCACTAAGCTAAGTCTTCTTCATGATCACTTCTACGTACTGTGGTCCAAACCACTGGCCATGAAGTGGCTTGTGAACTTGTGGCAGTGCTTGGCCAAGGTTGAGCAACCTTGGCCTTTGGGTTAGGCCTTGCCCCCTTGGCTTGGCACTTGCCCTTGCAACAATCAATACAAACCTAAAAAGGTCTTTCAACTACAGAGTCTAATAGGTACCTTGACGTTGAACCTCACGTTAAGGCTCTAGTTCAACCTATCATTTTTAGTGTCGTTATATTATCCCCCTTTAGGAACATTTGTCCTCGAATGACACTTTGAACACTTCAACGGATAACGACTCAAGAATAGCAGCCCATCATGCATGCAACATCATAAAAATGCACAAACTCATAGGTGGAAACATCAACTCCACATCAACAAGGTCAATGCAACACAAAAAAGTAGGAACTACATCTACCAACTCATTATGCACAAAAACATCAACATTTCTCATTTCATTAGAGGAGCTTCCTTCTCCAACTCACATCATTCTCATTGCAACATCATAATGCAATTATGCAAATTTTCTCAAAACCACATTTAAGCATGCTCATCAATTCAACTCATGAAGTATTTAGGCAATTCATTATAGATGCACAGCAACTTGCATGAGGAACACATAAATCAAAAAGCTCATTTCCTCATTAAACATAAATTTCAACTAGAACAAGCATAACATAAGAAGATCATGGAAAGACATTCTCACACATGGCTCCAAACCATGAAACAAGCTAAAAGGAACTCTTGGTCTCAAGGTTGAATAGGGATAGAATAAAAGTGATAAGGATATTGGAACTCTCAACACCTTACTATTCACATATCATCTCCCCCTAAAGAGTAAACCAATTCTAAGGCTACCATGAAAATAACAAAGGAACCTCAATACAACAATACACAACTATAAGAAATCATCACTTACCGGTGCCTTCATCCGTAAGATCTTCCATGTCATCTCTAGCCTGAAGTGCATAGAAACAACTATTCTTTGTAGCATAAGGATCTGGAGCATTAGGAGAATCATGCTTAGCCTCCCTTCTTTTGGCCGCAAGAGTAGGACAGTTTCTCACTTGGTGATTGTTCTTCCCACAACCATAGCACCCATTAGTACCGGCTAGGCACTTCCCAAAATGCTATTTCCACAAGTGGTGCAAGTAGGTTTAGAAAATGAAGACCCACCATTCTTCTCTTGGCTAACCTTAGGAGCACCTGAAGAATCATTTTTTTGGAGCTCTCTTTTTGAACCTAGGTTTACCTTGCTCATCGGGCCTAGACCTCTTCAACTCCCTATTATTCCTCTTGAGTTTGGACTCCTCAACAGATTGAGCATACACCATGAGTCTAGAAATGTTCATATCATCATGGAGCATCGATGTATGGAACTCTTCCTCAACTAGGTTGGATACTTTCGTAACAAAGTGACTCATCTCATCCCTAGGGTTTGACAACAAATATGGGGCATACTTAGAAAATTGGGTAAATTTCAAAGAGTACTTTTGCACATTCATGTTACCTTGCCTAAGATTGATAAACTCCTCCATATTAACATCCTTCTTCGCATTGGAAAAGAACCTTCCAAGGAAAGCCTCCTTGAATAACTCCCAATCTATAGGCCTTGCTCTTACCAGCCTATTACCTTCCATTGAGTGAACCAAATTTTGGCCACATCCTTTAATTGATAGGCGGAAAGTTCCACTCTCTCAATAGAAGTCACCCCAATAGCATTCACTACCATATACACCTCATCCAAAAACTCTTGGGGATCCTTTCCCACCTTAGATCCTAGAAATACCGTAGGATTCATCCTCACAAATTCTCTCAACCTAGAAGCCATAATACATATATTGGGGTTCACTTTAGCCTCAATACCCCTATTTACTTGAGCCGTCATGGCTTGAGCTTGAGTAGTTATGGCTTGAGACATCATCAAAAGAGCCGACCTAACTTCCTCAATGGTCATGGCCGGGAGATCTACCGGAACTTGATTTCCTTGATTACCTAGAGAAACTTGATCACCTTGAACACCTTGGGGAGGAACTCCCTCATTCACGATCTCTTCTTCCATCCTTCTTGGGTTCACCCTTGCCCTTGTATTTATATCCTATAAACACAAGAGAATGATTAGGAAAATGATACTTATAGATCTAAACACTAAGGCACGACTTCAAGAATAATGAAAGAAGTGTAACTTCCTAACGTCCTATAACCTCTCACTCATAGATGTGTCGCGACTCACACCGATGAACAAGACTCTACTAGACGTGGCTTGTGAGACATCAATCCTAAAAATCATTTCCAAAATCATATGCTTTAATACAAAGTTTGTAACTGAAATGACCCAAAAAGTTCTTAAAAATGTGCTTCGGAAGTTACCGGAAACTTGTTTAGCTATATATAAAAAAATCCGTTTCATTTTTCAAAAATCCGACTTCATATTCTTGTTTAGGGGGTCAAATTGAGTGGGAAATGGGTCTAACCCAAATTTTAGAGCAAC
>JAKRZT010018020.1:0-12377 GCA_029582215.1 Solanum sparsipilum | reverse complement strand
ATATTGCATGTTTCTTATTGCTTTATATTGAGTTCAGTTATTCATGAGTTGTACAAAGCCAAGGTAAGTGTTCCTTCTTACTCCTTTCAAGCTTAAGTTGTTGTTTAGCATTCCAACTCGCATACTTGTACATTCAATGTACTGATGCCAGTTGGCCTGCATCTTATTATAATGCAAACACAGGTAACCAGGATCAGCATCCAGTGCGCCGTTGATCTATTCGAGCACTCCAGAGTCAGTGGTGAGCCTCCTTGCATTCCGGAGGTTTCTTTTATTCGCTTTATAATTTTTCTTTATTAGGATGTTGTGGGGTCTGTCCCAACATCCATCTCAATATTATAGAGGCTTCATAGACAGTCAGACAGTAGTTATGAGTCTCTTATCTATGTATTTGCAGATAATTTGTTTTGAGACAGAAGTTGCCAATTTGGCTAAGAGGCTATCATTTAAACTATTACATGAGTTTGTTTTGTTGAGTTAAGTCTTCCGCTGATTTAAGTAAGCCAGGTCAAGTGTTCGCTTGGGGACAACAATGGTCTCCGAGTCATAGTCTCGCCCAGGGTGTAGGCTCAGAGAGTGACAAAGTTGGTATTAGAGCTCATAGTTCAAGAGTCCTAGAAAGTCTGTGAAGCTGTGTCTGTAGAGTCCTATTTATCGACCTGAATCGCGCCACATCTATAATTAGGAGGCTACAACATTTAGGAAATTCTTCACCTCCTTCATATCCATTTCGTGAGTTAGAGTATATCTCTAAAAGTTTCCCTTTAATGCGTTCTTGTGCGTGTTTCAGATAACTATGCCTCCACGAAGAGTAGCACGAGGTCGTCTTGCTAGGAGAAATGTTGAACCACAAGAGAAAGGGGTACCTAATGCACCAAACGTGCAACCTCAAGGCGAGGTCACTAATGCCGAATTTCGTGAGGCTATCTGGATGCTAAGCCAAATTGTGACTAACCGGATTGGGAAGCCAAGAGGACCAAGGCAAGATGAGGCTGACACTTCGAGGATTTGCGAATTCTTGAGAATGAATCCTCCAAGTTTCACTGGTTCGATCACTACTGAGGATCCAGAAAATTTTGTTGAGGAACTGAAGAAGGTTTTTGAGGTGATGCATGTTGCTGACGCTGGAAGGGTTGAACTAGTTGCATATCAACTGAAGAATGTTGCTAGAGCATGGTTCAATCAGTGGAAGAGGGGTAGACCTGAGAATGCACCACCTACTAGTTGAGCTTGTTTCGAAGAAGCCTTCTTGGGGCGTTTCTTTCCCCGAGAATTGAAAGAGGCTAAGGTACGAGAATTTCTTACACTGAAACATGATTCCTTGAGTGTGCATGAGTATGGGTTGAAGTTCACCTAGTTGTCCCTCTATGCTCCTGAAATGGTTAAGGACATGGGGAGCAGAATGAGTTTGTTTGTTGTTGGTTTGGGTCATTTATCGAGCAAACAGGGCAGGGCTACGATGCTGATAGGCGACATGGACATCTCAAGGTTGATAGTTTATGTGCAAATGGTTGAAGAGGAGAAGTTGAGGGACAGGGAAGAATATAGAAGCAAGAAAGCTAAGACTGGGAATATGTCTGGGCACCAGAAGGGCAGTGTGAATCGTTTGTCCTTTCAGAAGCAAAAGGGGCCAACACCATCATCTGCTAGTGCACCTGCACCCATAAACAGAGGTGACTATAATGGCTAGAATTCGCAGGACTTCAGGGCTAGACCAGCACAGTCCCGAGGTAGTGTGGCACCAGTAGGTAGTTTGACTCCTACATGTGCTAGGTGTGGTAGAACCCACCCAGGTAAATGTCGTGATGGCCATACATGTTGTTTTAAGTGTGGACAAGAGGGTCACTTTATGAATGAGTGACCTAAGAACAGGCAATGTAGTGGAAATCCGAGCAATAGAGCCCAATCTTCATCAGTTGCGCCACCAGACAGGGCGGCACCTAGAGGAGCTACTTCTGGTACTAGCGGAGGACCAAATCGCCTCTATGCAATCACCAGTCGCCATGAGCAAGAGAACTCTCCAGATATTGTCACAGGTATGATCAAAGTCTTTACTTTTGATGTTTATGCTTTGCTAGACCCAAGAGCAAGTTTGTCTTTTGTAACTCCTTATGTTGCAAATAAGTTTGAGATTCTTCCTGAGATACTGTGTGAACCCTTCTGTGTTTCTACACCTGTTGGGGAGTCTATTCTAGCTGAGCGAGTCTATCGTGATTGTGTCATTTCCATCAATCACAAAGACACCATGGCTGATCCTTCATGCCTGTTATGCCTCCATAGAATGCAGTTTTCGAGTTGTCAAGTTTCAGATTCCTAATGAGCCTGTCATAGAGTGGAGTAGTAGTTCAGCAGTGCCTAAGGGTCGTTTCATTTCGTACCTTAAGGCGAGAAAGTTAGTTTCAAAGGGGTGTATTTATCACTTAGTCCGAGTTAATGACTCTAGTGTTGAGGTACCTCCCATTCAGTCAGTTCCTATAGTAAGAGAGTTTCCAGAAGTCTTTCCTGATGATCTACCTGGAGTCCCTCCTGAGAGAGAAATAGACTTCGGCATAGACATCATTACAGATACTCATCCTATTTCTATTCGGCCATATAGAATGGTACCAGCAGAGTTGAAAGAGTTGAAGGAGTAGTTGAAAGATCTCCTAGATAAAGGTTTCATTCGACCAAGTGTCTCACCTTGGGGCGCTCCGGTCTTATTCGTGAGACAGAAAGATGGTTTCCTTAGGATGTGTATAGACTACCGTCAGTTGAACAAGGTCACCATCAAGAATAAGTATCCTCTTCCAAGGATAGATGATTTATTTGATCAACTTCAGGGTGCCACCTGTTTTTCAAAAATTGACCTCAGATCAGGCAACCATCAATTGAAAGTTAGGGAATGCGACATTCCAAAGACAGCATTTAGGACTAGATATGGTCATTATGAATTCTTGGTCATGTCCTTTGGTTTGACCAATGCACTAGCATCGTTCATGGATCTTATGAACAGAGTCTTCAAACCTTATTTAGATATGTTTGCCATCGTCTTCATTGATGACATACTAATATATTCAAGGAATGAAGAAGATCATGTTAGTCATCTCAGAATAGTTCTTCAGACCTTTAAAGATAAGGAGTTGTATGCCAAGTTCTCTAAGTGTGAGTTTTGGCTTGAGTCTGTGGCATTCTTGGGCCATATTATTTCCGGTGATGGTATTAGAGTTAATACTCAGAAAATTGAGGCAGTGCAGAATTGGCCAAGACCCACATCTCCAACTGATATTAGGAGTGAGTTTCTTGGGCTTGGCTAGTTATTATAGGAGATTTGTTAAGGGTTTCTCGTCCATTTCGTCTCCTTTGACGAAGTTGACTCAGAAAATAGCGAAGTTTCAATGGTCTGAGGCTTGTGAGAAAAACTTTCTGGAATTGAAGAAGAGGTTGACTAGTGCCTCGGTTTTGACCTTACCAGAGGGTACTCAAGGTTCTGTGGTATATTGTGATGCATCCAGAGTTGGTTTGGGTTGTGTGTTAATGCAGAATGGCAAGGTGATAGCTTATGCCTCCAGACAGTTGAAAGTTCATGAGAAGAATTATCCAACCCATGACTTAGAGTTGGTTGTTGTAGTTTTTGCCTTAAAGATTTGGTGACACTACTTGTATGGTGTTCATGTTGATATATTCACAGATCACAAGAGCTTGCAATATGTGTTCACTCAGAAAGAGCTCAATCTCAGATAGAGAAGGTGGTTGGAATTACTCAAGGATTATGACATAAGTATTCTTTACCACCCAGGTAAGGCTAATGTGGTTGATGATGCTTTAAGCAGGTTATATATGGGTAGTACCACCCATGTTGAGGAAGAAAATAGGGAGTTAGCCAAAGATGTGCACAAACTTGCACGCTTAGGAGTCCGACTGATGGATTCCACAAAAGGAGGAATAGTGGTGACGAATGGGGATGAATCATCACTAGTGTTAGAAGTGAAAGAAAAGCAAAACCAAGATCCCATTTTGCTAGACTTAAAGGCAAATGTTCATAAGCAAAGAGTATTAGCTTTTGAACAAGGGGGAGATGGTGTATTGAGATATCAAGGTAGATTGTGCGTGCATATGGTGGATGGACTCTAAGAGAGGATCATGGAGGAAGCTCATAGCTCTAGATATTCCATTCATCCGGGTTCCACAAAGATGTATCACGATTTGAGAGAAGTGTATTGGTGGAATGGTATGAAGAAGGGCATTACAAAGTTTGTTGTTAAGTGTCCAAATTGCCAGCAAGTGAAAGTTGAGCACCAAAGGCCCGCTGGTTTGGCGCAAAATATAGAACTTCCAGAATGGAAGTGGAAGATGATTAATATGGATTTCATCACAGGTTTTCCAAGGTCTCGCAGACAACATGATTCTATATGAGTGATTGTCGACATAATGACAAAGTCAACCCACTTTTTGCCAGTAAAGACTACCCATTCGGCAGAAGATTATGCCAAGTTATACATTCAGG
Organism: Solanum sparsipilum; assembly: GCA_029582215.1. NCBI lineage: Eukaryota > Viridiplantae > Streptophyta > Magnoliopsida > Solanales > Solanaceae > Solanum > Solanum sparsipilum. The sequence continues at coordinate 7,894 of JAKRZT010018020.1, read as the reverse complement.
AGGTGGTAAGACTTCATGGAGTTCCAGTCTCCATTATTTCAGATAGAGGTGTACTGCACAGTTTTGGAATTCTTTTCAGAAAGGTTTGGGTTCAAAGGTTAACTTAAGTACTGCCTTTCATCCCCAGACAGATGGGAAAGCAGAGCGCACCATTCAGACATTAGAAGACATGTTGAGGGCTTGTGTGTTTGATTTCAAGGGAAATTGGGATGATCACCTACCTCTCACCGAGTTTGCTTACAACAACATTTTTCACACTAACATCCAAATGGCTCCATATGAAGCTCTTTATGAGAGAAGATACAGATCTCCTATTGAATGGTTTGAAGTTGGTGAAGCAGGGTTGATAGGACCAGATTTGGTTCACCAAGCTATGGAAAAGGTGAAGGTTATTCAAGAGAGGCTGAAAACGGCATAGAGTCGTCAAAAATCCTACACATATATTAGGAGAAGGCCATTAGAGTTCGAAGTAGATTATTAGGTGTATCTGAAGGTTTCACCCTCATGAAGGGTGTTATGAGGTTTGGTAAGAAGGGGAAACTTAGTCCCCGGTATATTGGACCTTATCGCATAGTCAAAAGGATTGACAATGTAGCTTATGAGTTGGAGCTACCACAAGAGTTAGCAGCGGTGCATCCGGTATTCCACATCTCCATGTTGAAGAAGTGCATGGGTTATCCTTCATTGATAGTGCAAACTGAAAATGTTGAGATTAAGGATAACTTATCTTATGAGGAGATTCCAGTTTCGATTTTAGATCGCCAAGTTCGCAAGTTGAGGACGAAAGAAGTTGCATCAGTCAAGGTCCTTTGGAGGAATCAATTTGCTGAAGAAGCTACTTGGGAAGCTGAAGAGGATATGAAAAAGAGATATCCACATCTCTTTGAATCCGGAGAAGATGCGAATCAAGGTACTAATTCTCTTCTTAGTACTTCTTGAATTATTGAGTAAACATGTTGTTACTTGATGTTGTTTGTTTAGTGTTGAACTTGATGTTACTACCCTTAGCTTAGTGCAATAAAGCTCATTCGAGGAAGAATGTTCCCAATGGGGAGATATTATAACATCTCACACCTAGAAACGACTAGAAAGAGTTAAAGTCTAAAAATATTGATTTTTGGAAAGATTAAGGAAATTTGAAAAATTATGTCTAAGTTAAGAAAATGAGTTTTTTCTATTTTCAAACGGCCATAACTCCTAGATTAGGATGAGTTAGGAGAAGTTCTTGAGATGGTTGGAAAGCCCTTGGATATATCTTTCCAACACAGCCGAGTTTACAAAATTCCGACATCGTATGAGTGAGATATGCCTTTCGGAAGTTGGGTTGTTAGATTGAGAAAAGTCCCAATCCGGATTTAGGGAAGGGCAAAGTAGTCTTTCCTCTAAGTTATTTTCTAATTTGATTTTAGGGGTTTATTGGGGTAAAAACAAAACCTAAATCAGTTTTGGAAAATTAAAGAACGCTTAGGGATTGGAAAAGACAGAAAGGAAGAAAGAGCGGGAGAAAGAGGCAAAAATTCGTCAAGATCATCCAAGCTTGCGAGTGGAATTCATCGGGGGTGATCCCTATTAAGGTATGTGACATATTTTCGTGTAGGGTTAGTTCACCCACACACCAACTTGTTTCAATCCATTGGTTTTGAGTTGTGTACATATTGAAGAAGTGAGGTTCTTGAAGAACAAATTGTAGAATTCTTGTTGGTTGAGTTGTTGATGCTTGGAGGTAAGTTGATTCATGTTTTCGGGTTGTTTTTGGAGTTATATTGGTTGTATATTAAGGGTACAATTGATCCTAAGTGTTTGGGGAAAGAATTATGGAAGTTAGGGGAGTTTAGAGATGAAAAACGAAAAAGAAAAGTCGGAAGTCGCTGGGCAAAAAGGGATGGGCGCCGCGCCTGCCAAAGCGCCACAAAAACTTCTCTGAAGTTTGGCCTCTGACGTGTCGCTCCAGTCAAACTTCTCTGAAGTTTGATGGCTGGTACCCCGCGCCTCTCAGAGCGCCCGGGACGCTAGTTCTCCCCATTCGTTCCCCACATTTTCGTACTTGTTCCTAAGCGATGTATCTATGTTTTCTAGTTGTTTCCAACACTCTAAGGTACATCTAAACATTATGAAATCATCCATAAACATGAGATCATGAACCTTGAATCCATAATCCAATTCAAGGAAAGTTAAGATCAAAGTCAAAGAAGTTAAGAGTCAAATCTAGAAGTTAAGAAGCAAGTTAAAGCAAAGTTTCTTAAAGTTTTCAAAAGTCTTTGTTAGACGTTTAAACTTCATTTAAGGATCAAGTTTCAAGTAAAATATAGAGTAAAGAGTTGAGTTCATTTCTCAAAAGTTATTAGGGAACTAAGTATTCCCAAAGAAGTTTATAAATGTTTTCACATTTGAGCAAGAAAGAACTATGATTTCCAAAAGAGCCTCTGGGCTAGTTTTCAGTAAAGGGAACATCGATTCCAAAAGAGCCCTTGGGCTAAACTTTAAGCAATTATCTCAAACTAAAGAAAGAGGTGTTTAAAATACATATGAGCTAAAGTATATTTTGGGAATAGTATTGAGCATCGAATTGGAGACGCGAGTTCATATTAACTCAACTATCCATAAGAACCATGTAGCCAAACATGGGATTTAACGGGTCATACTTTTTAGATGATCACGTAAGTTAAGCTAGTGGATCCACTAAGTTAAGTAAGGTCCTATATCACGGCAAGGTATAGGATGGTCCTTGGGTAACGTGAGGTAAAACGTTGTATCATCACTTGGGCTCAGAGTGGTGGTTGTCGGTTAGAGAATCTCGCACAAAAGTTATATTACTTTTATATATAAGTAAAGTTGAGTTTGTTATTGCTTTATCTTTAACAAACTAAGTTGTTTACACTGTCTTACAAGATTTATATATATATATATATTGGATGTGTCTTATTGCTTTATTGAGTTCAGTTATTCATGAGTTGTACAGAGCCAAGGTAAGTGTTCCTTCTTACTCCTTTCAAGTTTAAGTTGTTGTTTAGCATTCCAACTCACATACTCGTACATTCAATGTACTTATGCCAGTTGGCCTGCATCTTATTATGATACAGACACTGGTAACCAGGATCAACATCCAGCACGCCGATGATCTATTCGAGCACTCCAGAGTCAGTCGTGAGCCTCCTTGCATTCCGGAGGACTCTTTTATTCGCTTTCTAGTTTTTCTTTATTAGGATGTTGTGGGGTCTGTCCCAACATCCATCTCAGTATTATAGAGGCTTCATAGACAGTCAGACAGTAGTTATGAGTCTCTCATCTATGTATTTGCAGATACTTTGTTTTGAGACAAAAGTTGCCAATTTGGATAAGAGGTTATCATTTAAACTATATTACATGAGTCTATTTTGTTGAGTTAAGTCTTCTGTTAATTTAAGTAAGCCAAGCCAAGGGTTCGCTTGGGGACATCAATGATCTCTGAGTGCCAGTCTGGACCAGGGTGTAGGCTCGGGGCGTGACAGTTAAACTTTGGCGTCTCGTGTGTTGATTATTTTCTTGCTTGGTTGATTTGTTTGCTGCCCAAACTGTTTTATTCTTGCATTATTTTGTCTTCTCTTGGTTCAAATATAACGGAAAGTTTTGACTTGGGTTTTCTTCCGCTATCGCCCTGTCGTGCACATTTATTTTGTGCTTGCCTTTCCTAACACAAACTACATGAAGATGCGGAGTTTAGGGGATTTGGGATGCCAAAATGAAGCCCTCCTATTAACCATCTTTCATATGCGAATGACACTATTTTGTTCTGTTCAGGGGATAAAAAATCCATCGGCAAAATGATGAATGTGTTGAGAAAGTATGAGTTGATATCGGGATAAATGATCAATCTAGACAAGAGTTTCTTTTACTTACATGATACACCCATCTTCTTATAGTGATCAGACTAAGAAAAAATGACGGGGATCAAGCAAGGGAATTTTCCTTTTACCTACTTAGGTTGCCCAGTGTTTTATAGCTGTAAGAAAAGGGCACACTTTAAGGAATTGGTGAAAAAGATTCACAGAAGAATCATGATGTGGTAGAATAAATGGTTATCTTATGGTGGTAAATTCATCATGATAGCAAATGTACTACAGTCTATGCCGATATACTTAGTATCAGCTATGAACCCTCCAAAAAAATCACTGAGAAAATACACCAACTATTCGCTGGATTTCTCTAGAGCAAGACAGGAGGCCAAAGAGGAAAACATTGGATAACATGGGAGGAGATGTGCTATTCTAAGGAGGAAGGAGGAGTTGGATTCATATCATTACATGAAGTCACGAAGGCATTGTTCGAGAAGCTGTGGTGGAATTTTAGAACGTCAACATCACTTTGGAGTACTTTAATGTGGAATAAATACTACAAAAAGGCACATCCTAGTATTGCTAAAGGAACTAGAGCCTTACATACTCAAAGAAAAATGTTGGAAGTAAGAGAGGAGGTAGAACATGAGATTTGGTGGCAAATTAGTTTTTGGTTTGACAACTGGACTAAACAGGGGGGCCTATACTTTACAGAAGATGGGGATGTAAGGGAAGACGAAATAAAGGTAAAAAATTTCGTGGAAAATGGGGAGTGGAACAGACAAAAATTGAGGGATTTAATCTCTGAGGAAATGATAGAATATATAGTGCATAATATTAGGCCAACTATAAAGAGGCAGGCTATAAAGAGACCATGGTGGATGGGGAACTCCAATGGGGTTTTCTTAGTTAAGTCAGCCTATGTATGTGTGAGGAGGAAAAAGGAAAAGGAGTGGTGGTGGAGTAGTATCTGGAGCAAGGGAGTACCTTTTAAGATAAATTTTCTTCTATGGAGATGTTGGAAAGGCAGAATTGCCACAGAAGACAATCTCAAAAGAATGAAAATTAGTATGGCTTCCAGATGCTGTGAAAGATATGAACATGAAACAATGAAACACCTTTTTCTAATAGCCCCCATAGCCAACAAGCTATGAAGGCATTTTGCTTCTTGTGCAGGGATCAAAATTGGAAAAGGACTACAACAAATAGTCACTAACTGGTGGGTGACATCTCATAGACCCAAACTAAGGAGGATATACCAGGCCATCCCAACCATTGTGATGTGGGAGATATGGAAAAGGAGGAATGCAAGAAAACATGGGAGAGATGTTTATTATGAACATGCACTTCAATAGTGTCACACCAACATTTTCCTACTAATGAAGAAATTGTACCCTTGGATTAAAGCACCTAATAGCTGGAAAGGAATTGTGGAGATGCTAAGGAGATACAAGCCAAAACTATATCATCATGTTGTGGTCTGGGATAAGCCACCAACTGGATGGATGAAATGAAACACGAATGGGGCAAGCAGAGGAAATCCAAGAGAAAGCACATATAGTTTCTGTGTCAGGACAGTGATGGAAATTTAATTCGTGCGGAAGCATATAGGATAGGACATGGAACAAGTATGGAAGCGAAAGTCAGGGCTATTCTTATTACTCTAAAGTTATGTAAAAACAATAGCATTACAAATGTGATTGTTGAAACAAACTCACTGAGCATTACAAAGATGATTAGAAAGGAATGGAAAGTGCCCTAGAATCACATAGAGGAAATAGAAGACATACATATTCTAAGTGGAGAAGCAAACGCAGTAATAAATCATGTCTACAGAGAGGCTAACCAATTAGCTAATGAGGCATACAAGCAACAAAGAAGCATACAATGGAATAATTTCCAACAACTATCAGTGGATTATAAAAAGGTACTAAATGCAGATAAGTCACACATTTCAACATTAAGGATCAAAACAAGAAGGATCAAAGAACAAGAGCCAGAAACATGAGCAAGCAACACTTCATATGCACAAGAGCTATCAGCCTTCAAGATGTGCTATGCCCATATAAAATGGATGGAAAATCAGAAAATGACGGAGATGGGAGTGAACAAGCTGAAAGCATACCTTTTCGAAGCTACAAAAAGACATGGAGACTAAGTGGTAGGCGTTTATCACCCACAACAAGAGGAAAGCGGGCAGAGAGCTTTATGCGGCAACAAGAAGAGGAAAAGAGGGAACTCAATTCTGAAGCCCTACTGATTAGGAAACAAGATTTAAAAACGAACAACTTCACTTAACTCGGGTGGGTGTTTTAGTTTTATTTTATGGGTTGAGTCATTTTGACTTGCCCTTTTTGTACAAACTTGAGCTTTGAAATAAAAGAGCTATAAGCTCAGAAAATTGATTAAAAATAATAAAAAATAAAAAATTAAGGTGTAAAGTTCATTAGCTTGTTAAAGATAAACAAAAAATTTATGAAAAAATATATAGTATGTTTAGCTTCAAGTACATATTTAAAAAGAGTTTCAAGAAAGTATATTTTGCCTCAAGTGTACATTTTAAGAAAGAAAGCATAGTACGTTTTTAAAGAAAATGTGTTCAGCTTTAAAGAAAAGGAATAAATACACTGGGATTTTAGTCATAATTCGGGTAGTAATAGGGCCCTAGTTAAGTTAAGATATGTCGCTGAGATTTTGGTCATAGTTCATAGATACTTATGCCTTATCCCTTAAAGAAAACATATCTCAACTTTGAGAAAGCATAGTCAACTTTTTAGAAGAAGAATAGTCAATTTGAAAGCAAGTTCAGTTCTTTCTCAGTTCTAAAGAACTATTTTGAGCAATGACTCAAAGAAAGAGAATTCCAATTTTCTCCAAAAGTGGGACAACTTTAAATTATTGAACACCAATGCATGTTTTGCAAGTAGTATTAAACACCGAGTTGGGTAAGGATTCAGATAGTCTAAAACCCCAAAACTTCACCACCAACATATGATATGATTTTATCGTTGATTCGAGTGATTCCTTAGAAAGCCCCTAAAATAAGAGCTCAGAGATTGGATATAGTTAAGTTTGTCATTTATCGTGACAAGGTATTGAATGACTTTGACAACGTGGACAAGATGTTGTATCATCATAAAGCTCACATGATGGTTGTCGGTTAAAGAAACTCCCAAAGAACAATAAAGTTGTAAAACTTGATTTTTTTAAAATCGATGTGCCATAATCGTGAATCATTTCGAGTGAATAAGATATATCAAAACTCTAAACATTGAGAGGAGCTCTTATCTAAATTTTAGGACTGCTTAGAGGCTATTTGACTTAGTTGAGATACAAAGAGATCGATCTGCAATATATAAATATTATGTAAACAAAATAAATAATGTATATACATCATTGTTACTAGGGGTGTACATGGTCGGGTTGATTCAGGTTTTTCAAATATAAAATCAAACCATTTGTGTCGGATTTTTAAATCTATAAACCAAATCAAACCAATAAAACTCGAGTTTTTCAACTTCAGGTTTTTTTGGGTTTTTCAGATTTTTGGGGTTTTTCCGGAAAAGTATTCATACAAACATATAATTTACTTGTACTTCAAATATTTCTTTAGTCCTACCAAAATACAACTATTTAAGGTGTTTCTTAAGAAAATAACATAAAATATTTTATGAGTAATGATACTAAAATATCCAACAAAAAATAATAATAATAATGAAATCGCGTAAAACAAATATTGCAAATTAACAAGTCATAATGAAAATGATCATAATTTAAAAGTAATAAATCATGCTAAAATAAGTTTAATAAGTATTAGTTACATGACTAAATATTAAAGCAAATTAAAATTAGATTATGTATTTGAATAAACCAATGTAAAACCATAGAACAAATATTCAATATTATTGTCATTCTTAGTGTTGAATTGATTATTTTTTTTGCTTTAGTATTAATTTAATTTTGATTTAAGCTTTATTATAATTACCAATATCTGTGGACTATAATCTTTATTGAACCATTTAGAATTCTAAGTTTCAAACTTGAAATAATAATATATTAAAAGATAAAAACTATGAAAAAGT
>JAKRZT010018019.1:0-16335 GCA_029582215.1 Solanum sparsipilum | reverse complement strand
AATCATACCATAACATACATACATACTTCATAGCTAATTCAAGTGTAGAGGGTTAAGGATGAGGAAACTAGGTCATCAACACCACAATAACACATTAGGTATAGCATTATTACAATCTAAGTAATTCACCTTTCATACTTGAGTTCAAAGAAGAACCAACCTTCATACCTTCTTGCCCTTCATAGGACATTCATACTTCAATTACCAATCAGTTCATAACCAATACATAATACAAGGTAATTCATGAAGTAATACATAATCAACATCGATATAAGCAATTGACATATTCCCTTCATAGCCTTCAAGGCTTCATTCAAAGACTCAACCCTAATGTCATAGAAACTATGCATAACCTAGGGTAGAATCATCATACAAACATGAATTACATAACATCACATTTGATTCATAGCCTTCAATCAATATCCAACACAAACTAGGGTTAGAATTAGGAAAAGAAGGAGAAGCATGGGTCTCATGGGGAATTCTTCAAGAAACCACAAATACAACATAAATTCATTCATAATTGTTCATATAACATCAATCAAATTCAGTTTATAACATCAATTTCACTTTAGAAAGAAGACCCACGTTTTTGGATTGAAAACCTAGAAATTGGAGATTTTAAAATTCATATTGAAGGGACCGCTTGGGGAAAGGAATCCCAAGAGTGATAAGCAACCATACCTTAGTTGATTCCTTGAGAATCAATGGAGAAACTCCAAGCAATTTGGGAAAGAACCTTGAAACCCTAGCTCCAATGAATTCTTATTCTTCTAAGGTTTTTAGAGAGAGAGTTTAGGGAGAAGTGGGAGAGTTTTGACTTCTATTGGGTGTTGTGTATAATGACCAAAACTTATGAATTTAGACTTAAAAACCAATATATAATTAACCTCTAAAATACCCAAAACACCCCTACTTAAATAGGACTTAAAAGGAAAAGTCCCAAAACTCCTCATTTAAGTGGTCCCCGTCAGGGACCACGGCCACCCTTCACGGGTTGTGAAAGTGCACCACGGTCCGTGGTACTGACCGTGGTGTTGGAGGCAGTAGCTCCCCTTTCTTGAACAAGCCAGAACTTGGCGAAGGCAAGACCACGGAGCCTCCTTCTCCCTCGTCAAGTGCACCACGGCCCGTAGTGGTGCCCGTGGTGCCTTGGGCAGTAGCTATCCTAATAACCCCAAACTCCCTAAAAGCTAAGGGAGCTCCACGCCCACCTTCACGAGCCGTGAAGTGGACTACGACTCGTGGTCCCTCCCGTGAAGCCCGTGAAGGGTGAGGCAGTGTCTAGGAAACTTGGAGGTCCCTCTCCCTTGACCAAGGAAACTCCACGAAGCCTCCCACAGTCCGTGGTTATGACCACGAGCCATGGTGATGGCCGTGGAGTTTGAGGCAGTAGCTCCAAGTTTGGGGCAGCCTTGGCCTTAGGCCTTGGCTTGCCCCTTTTTGCTTGGCACTCCTCCCTTAGGCCTTAACTCATAGACCACCATAGCACACCTAGATGGTCTACTAACTTAGGGGAATTCATTTTATACCTCATTGACACTACGTTTAGGCTCTAGTTCAACCTACAAAATTTTTGGGGTGTTACAAGGTCATACTTTTTAGATGACTCCTTAAGATGCTTTTAGTATAGACTAGTGGATCCACTAAGTTAAGCATTCTATATGATGGCAAAGTATAGGACAGTTCTGGCAGCGTGGGCAAGACGTTGTATCACCACTTAGGCTCATAGTGGTGGTTGTCGGTTAGAGAATTTCCCACATAAACTATATTAATTTATTATATAAGTAAAGTTAAGTTTGTTATTGCATTTTCTTTAACGAACTAAGTTGTTTTTACTGTTTTATAAGCTTTCCATATATTGCATCTTTTATTATTGCATTATCCTTGAGTATTTCAAGTCGAGTATCATATCTTTGAGTTGAGTATCTAATCTCTGAGTTGAGTATCTTATTCTTGAGTATTCCTTGAGTTGAGTAAGTTTGAGAAGAGGTAAGTATGATTCCTTTTTATCAAGTTTCAAGCCTATGTTTATGCTTTAGAATTCCTTTACATGCTCGTACATTCCACGTACTGAGCCATTTGGCCTGCATCTTCTCATGATGCAGACACGGATATTCAGGATCATCAACATGAGCTTCGTTGATACATCCGGAAGTTTGAGTTAGCTATGGTGAGCCTCCTTATTTCCAAAGGATTTCATTTACTTTTCAGTTTAGTCAGGATGTCGTGGGTTTTGTCCCAATTTCTATCTTTATCAGTTAGAGGCTTCATAGATAGGCAGTATAGTTGAGAAGTCTGTATTATTCATTTATTTTATTAAATGTTTTAAAGACTTAAGTTGCCTATTTTATGGCAAGTTGAATATATTATTTTTATTCTAAATTGTTCAGTTGAGTTGATGTTTCGAAAAGTTGAGTTTATTGAATTTTATTTAGTTTTAAGTTTTTGCATGCTTAAGTTAGTCTTCCGCTTGTAGTCAGCCAGGATAAGGGTTCGCTTGGGGACCAGCAATGGTCCTTGAGTGCCGGCCACGTCCAGGGTGTAGACTCAGGTCGTGACAAACTTGGTATCAGAGTACAAAGTTTAAGTGTCCTAGGGTGTCTATGAAGCCATATCAGTAGATTCTCGTTTATGGTTGTGAGGGCCCCACTTCTATAAACAAGGGACTATGGACATTTAAGAAATGTTTCCCTTTTTTCATACTATTAATCGTGCACTAGAGCTATGTCCTAGAGATTTTATTCTTACTCCTACGTTTCTCAAATTCATTCATTCGACTACCCACCATACTAGTGGTGGTTGAATAGAAAAGTCAGATCCTTATGGATGAGTTGTTCTTAGCAAGAGTCTTGAGAAAGTCATGAGACTCCAGAGGGGCTTGAGAGTAGCCCAAAGAGTAAGTTAAGTGTTCAGTTTCAAAGGAATGCATCCATAATTATATGAATCGTGCGTTTGAGCTAAAAGTGAGTTGTACTCTTTTCTGTAAGTCCTGTTTCAGCTGAGATCCTCATGAGAAAGTATATTTAGAGCTTGGGTAGTATTTTCATCCTAAAAGATGGCATGAATGATGAGATCATGAGCAGTAGTAAGGAAAGAGCCCAGAGTTAGAGGAAAGTATGCAGAGGTTTAATAATCCTAGAAAGGGAGACAGTGATAAGGCAAGCTATGATATTATAGTCTTGCACCTAGTAAGTTATTAATAAAGAGTTTTCCCTTATGGGTAGACTAAGAAGCGATGAGTTGTGAAGATTGCATCATACAAGGTAGAGTGTGTTTTAGCTAGAAAGGAGTTTGCGATGAAGTGTCATTGTGTAGGTAATGACCAAGTGTATGTGTTGAATAGAAGAACCGAGTATTCATGAAGGGATAGATATAAACTAGGCTTATTATATGTTTGAGAGGATCATGATGTACAAAATGTTATAGAACTGATTAAGTAATGAGGTATAGTATAGTAGACGAGCAATCATATTGATATTTGGGTTTAGTAACAAACATTAAGCTTGAATTTGAGACGAATGTCATGATCCAAAGAGTGGAACCATGAGGGTGATGAAGTTAGTCTTGAGATTTGATCTTGTAGACTTGGCATAGAGTAGGTGAGGAATTGAAATGTTAGCTCCAATGAATATGAGTAGTACATGTGAGAGACCCTAACCTTAGATAAGGGCAGTGAAGTGTGGCTAAGTCACAAAAGTAATAAGAGCGTTAAGAGGTGTACCGAGAGGGTATGTAACTAGAAGAAGTTAAGGGAAACACCTTAGAAAGAGGTCTTAGTACCGCTTATAGAGAGATTGGTAGGCATGAGATAAACTTCTCCCAAGTGTTAGATTAAAAGAAAAGGTAGACCATTTAGAGATGATGAAATATGTCCATAGCTTTCAAGTGTTAGCTTTAGACCTAAGGGGAAGATGACAAGATGAGAAATTGAGTCAAGTATTTGAGATTAAGATGGTAATGAATTCCAAAGAGTTTGGGATATATTCTTTCGGAGGTCCTTTTAGTAATGGAGTGATGTTAGAAAGAGGAGGTTGATGTTCTTATCGTGTTAGTGATGGTGTGATAGTTCCATCTAAGGTTATTAACAATGAGGAAGAAAAGGATTAGGTCTTACTAAGAGAATATAGTTAAATGAGATCCCTTAGTTGGATCTGAAGGAGTTGGTTAGTAGGAGTTCATGGAGTTGTTCGAGTACTAAGCATGAATGTGGTGGTAAAGAGTAATAATTTTGGGATAAGATTCCTTATAGAGAGGTATAGAACCCGAACCTAAGTATTTGGGTTAAGCTTGAATATAGTAAGAGAAAACCATCAGACTCAGACCTTAGTAAGAGTAACTCATTACATACCCAGTCCAGTCGTCATTCGAAGACAAATGATCCCAAGGGGGAGATATTGTAATACCCCAGAAACTTTTTTTGAACTAAGACTCGAACCGTTTTTCATAGTGAGTGAGATTTTTGCAAGGAATTTAAAATTTCTTGAGTATTAAGGTCACTAGATGTAGCACCTTGACTTCCAAAAAGAATCAAATTGGAAATAGCAAAATCTGAAATTTTGCAAGTTATGCTTAAGTTATGAGTTTTGGGTCAACTTAAAATGTTCATAACTCCTAGCATAGGATGAGTTAGATGTTCTACCAGATACCTTAGGAAATACCTTTGAATTATATTTCCAACACCACAGAGTTTCATAAGTTTCGAGGTCGGATGAGTGAGATATGGCCTTCTGAAGATAGGCTGTCCAGTTAAAGAAAGTTAGCCGAAAATAGAGAGGGGTATTTTAGTCTTTTCCTTACCCAATCAGATTTAATTCATTTTTAGTAATATTTTAAGGGTCTAATCCTATTAGGTTCAGTTTTATAATCCTAAAATTAGCCTAGGGTTTTAGTTGAGAGTTCAAGAAGAGAAAAGAAGAGAAAAGAGGAGAGGATCAAATGTTCGTCGAGATTATTGCATGTTGTGGCGGATTTTCGCCATGTGTTCGATCCCTAAGAGGTGTGTAAGCTTCCATAGTATTGGGTTAGTTCACCCACACGCCAAACATGTTATTTTCAACGCAAATTTCATTCTTGAAGTTGAAAGATTTGAGTTCTTGATAGGTGTTCTTGAAGTTCATTCTAAATATTGTTGTGTTGGGTTTTGATGATTTTATTGAGATTAAAGTGAGTGTTTTTAGGTCTGTATTAGGTAGATTAGAGTGTACTTATGTTAAGTAATTGAATCCAAGTGATTGGGGAAGAAACCATTCGATTCTAGGCGAAATAGGGTGAGAAAACGAGCAAAGAATTTCGTTGGATTTTCTGAGTGGGACCTGACGCCATGCGCCAGCCAAAGCACCCCAAACCTTCCTCTAAAGTTTAGGGGCTGGCACCCCGCACCACCCATAGTGCCAGGGTCGCCTGCCCATCCAGTTTGTCTTCGGTTACCCCGTTTGAGTTCGTTTAAAGTGCACCTTCACTCCTTTTCGATTCTAACTACTCTAAGCTACTTCTAAACACCTAGAAATCATTCATAACATGATCATAAACTTGAATTCATAATTCATAATTCAACTTCAAGGTAGAGTTAAGAGTTAAGTTTTGAGAATTCTTTCGAACATTCTAAGAAAGTCCCTTTGAGTTCTTTTGAGGAGTCTTCTATAACTTCTAGTAACTTGTTTCAAGACTCAAGTAAGTGAGAATGAGAATGAAGAGAATGTATTCATGAGTCTACACTATCACCTAGATTCTTCATATAATGAACCATAACTCTTGAATTCATAATTCATAATTCACATTGAAGAGGGAGTTAAGAGTAGAGTTCAAGAAAGTCTTTCAGTTCAATTGTGAATCCTTTGAGATCAACTATTGATTTGAACTAAGTTTTCAGGAATTAAGTAAGATAATAAGAAGAGTTGTATCATGAGTTCCATAATGTTATGTAGACCTACGAGTCAACTCGTTCATGCCATTAAATTCCGCCTGAACTCCAGAAGTTGAGTATCTATGAGAGGAGTAATATCTCCAAGTTCTAAGCCTTTAAGTGTTGAGTTCCTAATCCCTTTTGAGAAGTATCTTTGAGTCCTTGAGTTGAACATTTCATGCCCATAATCCCGCATGAACACTATAAGTCGAACAGTCTTGAGATGAGTAGTATCATTGAACTTCTTGAGTTCCAAGTATTGAGTTATATCTATGGTTATTGAAAACCATGCATTGAGTCGTTCATGCCCATCATTCGGCATGAACCATATTTTAAGAAGTCTTTTACAAATGTTTAAACTTTGTTTTAAGACTTAAGTTTTGAGTTCAGTAAAGAGTAAAGTTGAAGTTCATTTCTTCAAAAGTATATGGGGACTATGTATTCCCAAAAGAGTTTAAAATATTTTCACATTTAAATAAGAACGGAAAACTGAGATTTTCAAAAGAGCCTTTGAGCTAGTGTTTCAATAAAGAGCCTTTGAGCTAGTGTTTCAATAAAGAGCCTTTGAGCTAGTTTTTCAGTACAGAGCCTTTGAGCTAGTTTTCAGTTAAAAAGTAATTGCTTTCACAATAAAGCAAGAGAGGAAACCTTGATTTCCAAGATAGCCTTTGAGCTAAGTTTTTGAGCAATTATCTCAAATCACAGAAAGAGTTTTGTTTTTACAAACATATGAGCTAAGTATATTTTGGGAGTAGTATTGAGCACCGATATGGGGATGCGAGTTTAGATAACTCAAGACTCCATAAACCATGTAGCCATCATGGGTAGTAAAGGATCATACTTTTTAGATGACTCCTTAATATGCTTTTAGCATAGACTAGTGGATCCACTAAGTTAGACGTTCTATATGACGGCAAAGTATAGGACAGTTCTGGTAGCGTGGGCAAGACGTTGTATCACCACTTAGGCTCATAGTGGTGGTTGTCAGTTAGAGAATCTCCCACATAAACTATATTACTTTATTATATAAGTAAAGTTAAGTTTGTTATTGTATTTTCTTTAACGAACTAAGTTGTTTTTACTGTTTTATAAGCTTTCCATATATTGCATCTTTTACTATTACATTATCCTTGAATATCATGAGTTGAGTATTTCAAGTTAAGTATCATATCTTTGAGTTGAGTAGCTAATCTCTGAGTTGAGTATTTTATCCTTGAGTTGAGTAAGTTTGACAAGAGGTAAGTATGTTTCCTTTTTATCAAGTTTCAAGCCTATGTTTATGTTTTAGAATTCCTCTTACATGATCGTACATTCCACTTACTGAGCCATTTGGCCTGCATCTTCTCATGATGCAGACACGGGTATTCAGGATCATCAACAGGAGCTTCGTTGATACATCCGTAAGTTCGAGTTAGCTATGGTGACTGGTGAGCCTCCTTATTTCTGGAGGATTTCATTTACTTTTCAATTTAGTCAGGATGTCGTGGTTCTTGTCCCGACTTCCATCTTTATCAGTTAGAGGCTTCATAGATAGTCAATATAGTTGAGTAGTCTATATTATTCATTTATTTTATTAAATGTTTTAAAGACTTAAGTTGCCTATTTTATGGCAAGTTGAATATATTATTTTTATTCTAAATTGTTCATTTGAGTTGAAGTTTCGAAAAGTTGAGTTTATTGAATTTTATTTAGTTTTAAGCTTTTGCATGCTTAAGTTAATCTTCCGCTTGTAGTCAGCCAGGATGAGGGTTCGCTTGGGGACCAACAATGGTTCTTGAATGCCGGCCACGTTTAGGGTGTAGACTCGGGTCGTGACAGTTTAACAAAATTGAACGAGAAAAAAATACAATAAAAAAGAGACAAATATTTTTGTAATAGAGAATAATAATGAGTGGAAATAATTTTTGAGTCATTTAAGTCTAACAATAAATAAAAGAGTAGTAATTGATATATTTATTTATTTTGTATAATAATAAGTAAGTAGAAAAATATGAAAATTAGTCAAAAAAAAATGAGGAAAAGATAAATAGAATTATTGGCAAAAGAGAGGTGCAACTTAACTTTTCTAACATCTAGCTTATAATATATAATAAGTAGATTTTTAAGCACAACAACATCTAATAGTTATGAGAAATGTACCATAGATAATATATCTCTCAATCATGGAAAAATTTTAGAATATTGAAATCAAAACAATACATTACATTAATGAATTTTAAAATATTGGAAACGTTCAAATTTTATACAAATATGACCATCTCTCTTGATGAATTTGTCAACATAACTAAGCTTCCTTCTTCATTTGATGAACTTGTACTAAACTAATGTGAACATCTTTTTGTAATGAATCTTTGAAGAATATATTTGTAATCTTCATCAAAGAGAAGGACATATTTTGTCACTGTCTTTTCTACGATTTCTTATAGTAAAGATGAAGAATAAAAATAAAAATAAAACTAAAACAAAACTATACTAATAGAAAGAAAGAATGAAAAATGAATATTCAACATTTCCATGGATGATTGCTATTTATAAATTTGATAATCCATAAGAAAAGTTAGAAAGGAGTTGAACATGCATGTTATTTAAGTAGATGGAGGTTTTGTTGTGTTTGGAAGTAATTAGAGCGTCATGCGGAAACTTATAATTTATAAATCATAATGTGATAAATTAGATGACAAATAAAACTATATTAAAAGGCATAATATTATAATATGATAAGATCAATTGGCCTACATAATTAAAAACTAATAAAAGAATAAAATCTGTAAAGAGAAAATCTCTCCATAAACAAAAACTCTTTATTGACTACATTGCGGATGTTCTTGTGTTCTGCTATGAGAATAAGAATCTTCAATTTATAGATCTCCAAACTTTTCCTCCAAGGAAGGAATAACACCAAATATGGAAGAAAATTATATTTCCTTTCAGTAAAAGTTAAAACATTTATGGTAATACTTTAATTTTTTTTTAAGGAAAAAATAAATTTCAAATAAGGTAAGAAAATTAGGGCAAAACCCTAACAAATCTCTTCTTTTGGCTTGAGTTTTTTGGAAAAATAATCTTGATCATCTTTCTTCACATAACCTTCATGTATCAGTGTTGCTTACCATGATTTAAAATTGATATGGATTAAAACTTGGAGCCCTGTGTTAAAAGTTTTGAGCAGGGTTGAAAGTGGAGCTCATGCGTTAAAAGTAAGATGCATGAGTTAAACATGGAACTCATATGTTGAAAGTAAGACGCGTGAGTTAAAATTTGAGCCCTAGCATTAAAGTTTGCAGGGTTAAAAGTAGGAACCTATGCTTTAAAGTAAGCATGAGTTGAAAATTTATTTTGTTTTGAAGGATGGAGTAGCCAGATATTGTTGAAAATATATTTGAATTTTTTTCTCCACATGTAGTAGCACAAAAATCTCCATTATCATCACGTTGATTGCAAATTGATTTGAAACCACTTGAGTCTGTCTTCAATCTTATTCAATTATTGAATCATTTAAATCATGTGCTCTGATACCACTTGTTGGGTTCAAAAGTGATTAGGGCGTTATGCAGAAACTTATAATTTGCAAATCATAATGTGATAAATTAGATGACAAATAAACTATACTAAAAGACGTAATATTATTATATGATAAAACCAATTGACCTACATAATTAAAAAATAATAAAAAACATAAAAAATGTAAAGAGAAAATCTCTCCATAAACAACGACTCTTTATTGACTACATTACGGATGTTGTTGTGTTCTGCCATTGAGAATAATGATCTTCAATTTATAGATCTCCAAATTGTTCCTCCAAGGAAGGAATAACCCAAATATGGAAGAAAATTATATTTTCCTTTCAGTAAAAGTTAAAGCATTTATGGTAATACTTTGATTTTTCTTTAAGGAAAAAATAAACTTCAAATAAGATAAGAAAATCAGGGTAAAACCCTAACAAATTTTTGTAACTCATTAGATATAATTAGAATAATAAATATGATTGAATTTCTTATTTAATGAAGAATTTATTTTATAAAAAGAACTGAGAAAAGATTCTCAAAGAAAAGGAGAAAAAAAGATAAACATTAATGGAGGTCATAAAGAGGTGCCACATTGCTTTATCTATGTTTCTCCTTTATATTATATATAGATTTTAGGACTTCTTAATTGAAAATATTATAAAAATAATTAATTAATAATTAAAATAAAATCATAAATGACAATTTTATCTATAATATAATCTTTTAAGGAAGGACAAAATTTAATCAATATTTCTAAAACCTTCATACTTTTATAATATTATATATATATAATAGAAAAATAATCATCATATATTCCACCGTATGGACAAAACAATTTATATGGATATTTTAAACCCTTTCTCAAAAAATAAAAAGTATGTTGTAAAACAAGAGGAAAATATAAGAATACTAAACAATATAGTAAGATAAGTGGTGATGGAAAATATAAATCTCTTCAAGTGTATTTCACAAGGGTGAAAGACTACCCTTTTATAGGATATTCAAACCATCCTTTTACAGCATTTGACAAATACGTTAGAATGATAATTAATTAATATAATAAATAGATACATTACGTTAGGAATAGATCAAGTGAAACATCCACCATTAAATGGATTTGTAACACTCCCCCTTGGATGTTTATAGATAATGTGTCTCGTTAAAACCTTACTAGGAAAAACCCAGTGGGAAAAAGCCTAGTGAAAGAGTACACACATCTTGTAATACGCCTTGAGTGTTGCCTCATTAAAAACCTTACCAGGAAAACCCAATGGGACAAAACCTTAGCTAAGGAAAAAAGAGTGCAACGCGTATTTACTCCCCCTAATGAAAAACTTTTTTGATATCATGGAGACAACGCATTCCAATCTTATATATTAGTTTCTCAAATGTTGACGTTGGCAATGCCTTAGTGAATAAATCTGCAAGATTATCACTCGAACGAATCTGTTGAACATTTATCTCACCATTTTGTTGAAGATCATGTGTGAAAAAGAACTTAGGTGAAATATGTTTTGTTCAGTCTCCTTTGATATATCCTCCCTTTAATTGAGCTATGCAAGCAACATTATCTTCATACAATATTGTTGGAATCTTTGTTTTCACAGAAAGACCGCATAATGTAAAATGTGTTGAGTCATTGATCTTAACCATACACACCCATGACTGGTTTCATGAATGGCTATTATCTCTGCATGATTTGAAGAAGCAGAAACTATTGTTTGCTTCATCGAGCGTCATGATATAGATGTACCTCCATATGTGAATAAATAGCATGTCTGAGATTTAGCTTTATGTGGGTCAGACAAATATCCCGCATATGCATAACCGATCAATTCTGACTTGGATGCATTAGAATACAACAACCACATATCAATTGTTCCTTGAAGATATCTGAATATATGCTTAACACCTTTCCAATGTCTTCTTGTTGGACATGAGCTGAATCTCGCCAATAAACTTACTGCGAAGCAAATATCTAATCGGTTATTGTTGGCCAGGTAGATTAGTTCCCCGATACCACTGAGATATGGTGTTTCATCACCAAGAATATCTGCATCCTTTTGTTAGGGCCGAAATGGATCTTTATTTATATCGAGAGATCTTACAACCATCAGGGTACTCAATGGGTGTGATTTATCCATGTAAAGTCGCTTCAAAACCTTTTCAGTATATGTTGATTGATGGATAAATATTCCATTTGTCAAATGTTCAATCTGAAGGTCAAGACAAAATTTTGTCTTACCAAGATCTTTCATTTCAAATTCTTTCTTAAAACACTCAACAGCTTTTGAAAGCTCTTTAGAAGTTCCAATGATGTTCAAGTCATCAACATAAACAGATATTATTACAAATTAAGATTTTGACCTTCACACAAATATACAAGGACAAATAGGGTCATTCTGATACCCTTCCTTTAACAAGTATTCGCTGAGATAATTATACCACATTCGCCCTGATTGTTTCAATCCATATAAGGATTTCTAAAGCTTTATTGAACAACTTTCTTTTGAATTTATATGCTTCAGGCACTTTTAATGCTTCATGGATTTTCATAAAAATATTGTACGTGGTCTAGTGAGCCATATAAATAGGCTGTGACAACGTCCATTAGATGCATTTCAAGCTTTTCATGAACTGTCATATTTATTAGATACCTGAAGGTAATTGCATCTACCACATGAGAATATGTCTCCTCATAATCAATATCAGACCTTTGCAAAAAACCTTGTGCCACAAGTCGTGCTTTATATCTTATGACTTTACCATTTTCATTGCGGTTTTGCACAAAAACCCATTTGTGCCCCATTAGCTTGACACCTTCAGGTGTTCGGACTATTGGTCCAAAAACTTCACGTTTTTCAAGTGAAACCAATTATGTTTGAATTGCTTCCTTCCATTTTGACCAATCATTTCTCTGTCTACATTCATTGACAGATCTTGGTTCCAAATCTTCATCTTGTTGCATTATTTCAACTGCAACATTATAGGCAAAAATATTATCCACCAAAATATTATTTCGATTCCACCTTTTTCTCGTAGAGACATAATTTATAGAGATTTCGTCATTCTCATTATTTTCAGGTACATGGACCTCCTCTTTGGTGTCATCATTTATTATGTCTCGGAGCTCTTCATGAGCAATTGCCTCCATATTATGATCATTTATTCCTTTCCTTTTCCGAGGATTTTTATCCTTGGAACCAATTGGTCTACCACGTTTTAAATGTGGTCTAGACTCATTTCCCTTAACATTTTTTCCTATTGGGATATCAACTCGAACTTGAGCATTAACAGTTGGGATATATGATTTAGTAACTCGTGAAAGTTTAGTAAATGCATCCGGCAGTTGATTTGCAATATTCTGCAAATAAATTATCTTTTGAACTTCTTGCTCACATTGATTTGTTCGAGGGTCTAAATGAGACGGTGAAAGTAAATTCCAATCTATCTCATTTCCCAACTACTTTTGTTCTCCCCCTAATGTTGGGTATACTGATTCATCAAAATGACAATCAGCAAACCTTGCCGTAAATAAATCTCTAGTTCTAGGTTCCAAATATTTTATAATAGAACGAGCATTAGATGAAGCCGACTTTGTCCATCTCGCATATCAACTTCCTCTATCGATAGCGTAAAGCCGCCCAACACAGAGAACGAACATGGTCGGTAGGTAATTAATCTTCGTTTGGATAGCAGTACATTCATACCCAACATATATCCCCAACCTTCTTTGGGGACCCATCTTTATGCGTTGTAGTGGATCAATTGGAACATATACTGCACAACCAAACATTCTAAGATGGGAAATGTTTGACTCCTGACCAAAAACCAATTGTAATGGGGAGATGTCATGATAACTGGTTGGCCTTATGCGCACAAGTGCTGCTGCATGCAAAATAGCATGCCCCCAAACTGAAACAGGCAACTTTGTTCTCATCAACAATGGTCTAGCTATCAATTGAAGATGTTTAATCAATGACTCTGCTAAACCATTTTAAGTATGAATATGTGCAACAGGATGTTCAATTGTTATTCCAGTGGACAAACAATAATCATTAAATGCCTGAGATGTAAACTCACCAGCATTATCAAGACGAATTGTTTTTATTGCATAATCTGGAAATTGTGCTTTTAACCTTATTATTTGAGCCAACAAACCCGAAGCATTGACATTGAAAGAAGTCCCTCAAGCATTTAAAAAAGAACAAAGACAAGGGTAAGCACACATGAGACCATCTTGTAGATGCATCTATCAAGACCATATAATATTTAAATGGTCCACATGTAGGGTGAATAGGCCCACATATATCACCCTGTATCCGTTCCAGAAATGCGGGAGATTCCACTCCAACCTTAGTCGTTGATGGTTTGGTAACCAACTTTCCTTGTGAACAAGCAGCACTAGAGAATTCCTTTGATTGAAGAACATTTTGGTTCTTCAAAGTATGCCATGTGAATTCTCAATTACTCTGCGCATCATATTATTATCGGGATGACCCAACCGGTCATGCCAAATGATAAAATCATTAGAACGAGTAAACTTTTTGTTTACTACGGCATGTGATTCAACTGTACCAATATTTGTATGGTACAACCCAGAAGAAAGTGCAGGCAATTTTTCATGCACAATTTTCTTCTCCGCATTTATTGTAGTAATATAAAGGTATTCAACCTTTCCTTCATTCGCAGTCTCAACATGATAGTCATTTTGGCGAATAACCTTGAAACTTAACAAGTTTCTATGACACTTACTACAATACAATGCATTATCAATTACCAATAATATTCTTCCAGGTAGTAATGAGGCCGCTCTTCCAGAGCCCTCAATCAATTTTGTACTACCGGATATTGTATTAACATATGCCTTTTTCATTACCAAATGAGAGAAATATTTCTTTTCTCTTAGTATCGTATGAGTTGTGGCACTGTCCAGAAGGCACATATCTCCATTACTCATCTTGGATCCAACTGAAGATTGGAAAATTTTATTTTATCTTCAGAAAAATAAAAATACATAATAAAAAGTACGAAACTTAACAAAAGAAAATTTAAGTACATGAACTTTAAATAAGACATTAAAAACACATAACAACATTATTCATTTCCAGTTCAATTATCAATCTTCAATTGCGATCCCCAAAGAAGTCCTCAGCTTCTAGATGAGTAATATCATCGAGCCCATCAAAAACATCATCTTACAATGCTAATTTTGCCTCAAAATTCTCATCATATTTTTGAGAAGATCCTGCCTGAACATCATCTTTGAGAGTCAAATGTGACTCCACCCGAGCATTAGAAGAGGAGGCACCGCCTTTATTTCCTTTCCTTTTGAAGGAATTTTGATACAGCCTGACAAAAATGCTCAGGTGCCCGACATTCATTTTTCCAGTGACCTTTAAGGCCACAACGATGACAATGATCACCCTTTCCTTTAGAAGGATTATTTTGAGAACCAACATTGTTCTCTCTTTTGTTATGACCACCACCTCGACGATTATTATATCATCTTTTGCCCTTGCCACGCCCACGCACATTATCATGGCTCCGATTATTTTGTCTTATTTCAGACTGGCCGTGTGCTTCTACCCCGTGTGCCTCCGGCAATGGAGCACTTCCAGCGGGACAGGCTTCATGATTTTTCATTAAAAGGTCATTATGCTGCTCAGCCACCAAAAGGCATGAGATTAATTCAGAGTATTTTTTAAAACCCTTTTCACGGTATTGTTGCTGTAATATCATATTGGAGGCATGGAAAGTAGTTAATGTCTTTTCCAATATGTCCTCATCTTTTATGACTTTCCCACATAATTTTAATTGGGAAGTGATTCTAAATACAGCAGAGTTATACTCAATTACGATTTTATAATCATGAAACCGTAAGTGCAGCCACACATAACGAGCCCTTGGCAATACCATTGCCTTGAGGTGGTCATACCTCCCTTTCAAACCTATCCACAATTCAAGTGGATCTGTCACTGTTAAGTATTCAACCTTCAGACTTTCATCAAGAAGATGACGAAGGAAAATCATAGCTTTCGCTTTATCCTGACTTGATGCTGATGAGTCCACAAATTGGACTCATTTAGGGCTTTATTTTAATAGAAATAGTGTCCTCGAATGCTTGTTTTATCTCAATACCTAATTAAAATGCTTAATTTTCAGGTATTTGAAGTTTTACTGGAAGAATGGACACTTAGGCGCAAAACAGAGTAAAGAGGGCTGAAAAGAACAAGAAATGAAAGTCTACGGATCGCCGAGTCCAACTTGGCGGGTCGCCGAATTGACATGCACCGCCTTTTGTTCCAGTACGTGAAGACTTAAAGGAAGTGGATCAAAAGGCGAGGAATTGAGCAGTTCGCGAGTCACCGATTAGTTCCACGAGGCAGTACTATACCTCCCAATGAGCCAGAATATGAGGATGTTGAAGGCAAGACACTGAAGGCGATGAGCTAATTAAAGGGCAGATCGTCGAGTTCATCGGTGATCTCGACTAATGTCGTCGAACGATCCTCCACAACACAATCTGTGAAAACTATAAATACTAGTTAGAGTTGTAGTCTTAATGTGGAACAACTATTATTATTATTTTCACTTTAGAACATACTTTAGCTGATATTTTTGTCTCAAGCTTGGTGAGGGTTTTGTGTAGACTTGAAGAAAGGAGTTCATCTTCCCCAAGTTGGAAGTGGGTCTTCTTTATTCTTCTTCCGTAGCTTAATTCAAGGTTTAATTTCTTATACCCAGTTGATTTCTTTATAATGTTAGGTATAATTTCTTATTTCTTGATGTGTGGCTAAAAACCCCCATTCTTGGGGTGTGATTTAGCAAATATGGGTTGATATTCTTGTTGGGTCTTTCTTGCTGATAGGTTAGATGTATTTTAATGGTGATTTCACCTAGTGGTTGTGGTTTAATCTAAA
>JAKRZT010018017.1:0-15980 GCA_029582215.1 Solanum sparsipilum | reverse complement strand
GAAGTTGACCCAAAACTCACAACTTAAGCATAACTTTGACAAATCTCAAATTGGCTCTTTCCAATTTAGTTCTTTCTAAAAGTAGCTCTTTCTAAGACCGAGGTGTTACAGAGGTGTTACAGTTGTTTATCAAGATTGTATTCATTCCTAGATTTGAATTTGAGATCTCAAATAATGAATGAAAAGACCTTATACATCTCATCACAATGCATAAGATCCATTTAAGGAAAATTGTTCCTCATCAAAATTGATACAAAATCAAAATTTCCTATCCGTGACAAAAAAATTTATATACATCCCACCACAAGTCGAAATTTCTTTTGCTCTCTGTTAATCTTTCCAAATTGCTTTGAAATGTTTTTCCTTAAGCCGACGGTCTTTCTGAAACGACCTTTTTACCTCCGAAAATAAGGATAAATCTACGTACACTTTACCTTTCTCGATGTTAGACTCTACTTATAAAATTACATTAGTATATTGCGTTTGTAACTTTATGAAAAGCTTGCATTTGATGTACTTTCATAATTTATGTTACTTTTAGCATATAGTTCAACAATATTATAATTTAGAGAAAATGGCCAAAAACCCCCTCAATCTATATTCGAATTTTCAACTACACACTTCAAATTCACGGGGGTCCTATCACCCCCCCCCCCCCCCCGAAGTATTTACTACTGAATTTATTACAGCCCTAAAAGGTCATAGTTACCCATCTATGTTAGACATGTGAATATCACGTGCTTGACACCTGGAAATTTCATTAAATTTTATTTTTTTTCCAACTTTTTGTATAATTCTTTATTCTTTCCTCCTATATCTTCACTATACCCATTTTCACAATTATTGTAAAACCCAAATATCTTGGAGTTGCACTTGTGAGGAAGAGGGGGGAATAATGATGGTGAGACTTGTTAAAAAGCTTTGCCCGTCGGAAGATTTGAAAAACAAATTAAAAAAAGTGAGAAAGAAGAAAAGAGAGGGGATGAATAGAGAAAGTAATGTTGCCATTAATAGAGATCACTGGAGATGAGCATTATTCTCTTAGGGAAGATGAAGAGGAGTCGGCGATGTGTTCCACATCATTGTCATGTCGATGCCAGTGACAATTTTGAAGAGAAAAAGACCAATTCACCGGCGATTGAACAATTAATAAGATTGAGAATATGTCTAGATGTAGTTGATTGATTGAAATTTGAGATTGATAATTAAAGGGTCTATTAGTAAGATTTTTTATTTTTTTTTGGTGTTCAAATGAATTTGATTTAAATTCAGATCAATTTTTTTTTTCAAATTAGATTCAAAGCTTTTTGGGGTGATATACATGTATTCTCATATCAATTTATCAATAGTTTATTAAAATGATTTTACAAATTTGTTTAACAGAGAGTTTAAATTTTTTTCTTGAATCAAGAATGGTGAATTTGGTGAAGATGGTGATGATAGTAATTGTTTAGAGATGGTGAATTTTGTTACAACAACAATAATAATTAAAAATACATATTTTTTTAAAAGAAAATATCAAAAATAAAATTTTAATATTTACTTTTGGAGTTCACTCTCTCAAAGAGAGTGAGATACACTCACTTTGCCAGCTATGCATTTAGGGTGATAATAATTTCAGTTTGAAACACTTCAGAGGGGTGATAGGACCCCCTGTGTAATTGAAGTGTGTAGTTGGAAATCGAAACATAGATTGAGGGGCCTTTTGGCCATTTTCTCTATAATTTACTTCAATGATTAATCAAGTAAATCATCTATGTTGAGAGGGGAAAAAAAGAATTCAGTTATAATTATAATTTTTATGCCTCCCACATTAAACAATTAGCACCAGTGGTCCTAGTGGTAGAATAGTACCCTGCCACAGTACAGACTCGCTCGATTACCGACAGGTGCATTTCAAAGTTGTGAAGACCCAACTTTGTGAAGGTTGGGTCTTCATAGATGTCTGATATAAATAGATGAAAATCTAGTGCATTTTTTGTTATTTCAGCACGGTTAAGTACGATCCATACTAGTATAGAGGGTTACTTTATGCTCACATCATGACTTTTTTCATCATTGTGCGGAAAATTTGTTTGTATTGGAAATTAAAGCATAGTGTGCAAACATTGGTAGAAAAGTGGTAATATATACTAGAAGGTGTGTGCAAGATGACTCAGAAAAATAATAATAAGTTCAATAATTTTCAAGGTGAAAAGAAATATTCAAGTGAAAAGAAGGGACTATTGAATAAGTAAAATGGCTCATTTCCCAAGTTACGTCCTATTGAGGAGGATGGATTCATAATGGTTTGCAACTTTCTTTTGTCTTACGAGTTAGTGAACTTAATGCTTACATTTTCGGGCCACAAACTTATGAAACAAAGATTAAGCTTCACTCGACTAGTGTCACTTCTATGAGTCACAAAATTAAAAAACTTTCAATTTTGAAAGTTGGTCATTTCAAATGACTTGTGAACTTGGTGGTTGGTGCACAATTTTCAAAAAAATATGAACTTTAACTAGATTTTTATTTTCATCAAACACACCTTTTAACTAGACTAGTTAACTAGGTCCCTCAAACTCTTTAGAAACTCTAAAGATCGTGTCGGATTCTTCAAAATAAATTTTCTAAAGGATTCAACATGATTGTGACAACATTTTTTGAAAGTCAAAGCAATATAACTAATTAGCATAGTGGATTTACTTGATTTTCATATACATTCTCCTTTATTAGGAGGAAATTAATAAACGTAATTATAATCCAATAGCTTTTTCTATATACTTGCCTAAAATTGATAAGAAGAGGATGTGAATTAGAAGATAAAACAAAGACAGTTTGATGCATTAAAGTTTTTGTTATGTGCAATGTCTGAGAAAGGGTCCGACCACAAGATGACTTCCTCCAAAGCTCCCCTTCTTGAATTAGAAGATAAATAAAATAATATTCAATCTCACATCAAGTTTATAGGGAAACAAATAGTTTGTACCTGTAATAAATAACCTAATATTTTAAAGACTATAAATATTCTATATTAGAAAAATGCACATGCCCTCATATGTCTTTTTTTTTTGAAAATTTTCACATGTACGTATTTATATATTAGAACCACGATTAATAAGCTAATTAAAAGATAAAATGTTCCTAATTTAACTTTTCTCTATTAGAGCTCGAATATGACACCTTTATGTTAATGTGGAGAATTTTATCCATCGGTCTCAACACCATTACCAAAGAAGAATTATACTAGTCTACTTTAAGTAGCCAAACAATTTTCTACCACAATTATTTTCGATACATTTAAATACTTTTCATTACTTGACACTATGTAATTTTTAAATATATAAATTTTATTACAAAAAAAAAAAAGGTTATCATTTCAATTCTAAATCATATTTATTCTTAATCAAAAGTCTCGATAACGTCATATTAAATAAATTTAGTACTATAAGATTTTATCTCGAAATTATTATCTTTATTCCAAGTACCATACGACCCCATATGTGACTATTGATTATACTGTTGGGGAACTTCAATTTCTCTCTGCTCAGTGACTGTAAGTTCTTGCCACTCATAAAGGTTAGTACTGATTCTTGATTTTAGTAGTATATTTTTTAATTTTCTGTAATGGGTGTAGAAATTATCTGAAATTGAGTTTGTTTGTTCATGGACCCAAATGTTTTCTTGAGCTGATTCAGCAAGTTCTTGATTTTTTATAAAAATGGGGAAATGGGAGGGCGGGGAATTGAACTCTCATGGATAGGTGAAAGTTCGGATAGCTAACCAATTGAGTTACTAAGATTCTCCTGCTTCTTGTTGTTTATGTATGAAAAAGTTACCTTTTTTATTTATATTTCCTTGATAAAGATGATAGTAGTGTATTTGCATATGTTTTTTTTGGTTAAGTGTTCTGTACAGAGGCGGAGCTAGGATTTGAAAGTTATGAATTCTGAATTCTAAGATTTTACTGTCTCAAGTGTTAGTAATTGGATTGTGAATTTATGTGGTGATTTTTTTAAATGCATATACATGATTTGAATCAAAGCTAGAGAGTTCTGCCGAACCCGTGATATATGCTACCTCTATCCATGTGTATGTGTATCTGCATCTTGTTTGTTGGTGATGGGGAAGTTGGTTATCTCATTGAGGGGTTGCATTTTAAGGTAGCGGATGTAGAATAATGTTGTGAGCATGTGACCACTGACGTATAAGTTATGTTGTTCGGACTCTCTTCAAGGTGTGTGTTGGGTCCTCCCAAAATAGTGCATTTTTGAAGGATTTGACAGGGGTATCTGGATCCGGAGGAGGAGCGTAGAAAGGTAAAGGGGTTCAATTGAATCCGTTCACTTAAACAATGTTTTATTGAATCCATGAACAAACAAACTCAATTTCAAACTTTATGGTTTCAAGTTCAAAACTTTTGTTGCATCCCATTCAAATCCATTATCTGTTCTTATTTAGTGAATCTTTATACACATATACTAAGTCGGAGCTAAAGTTACTGGTGTAGATGAACTCGTAAATTGTGAACTACATCCATTCCTGCTCGCGTGAGGAAAGATTCTAGTATAGTGGTAAAGGGGGTTAAAAAATTGTTTTAGGTCATAGGTTCAAATCCTTGGTGTAAACTCTAGTATTTATAGCTGATACCAACTAGTTGAGGGTTTAGGCCTAGTTGATTGATTGATTAATATAACTAATTCGTGCCGAAGACAGTTCGTTCAAATTGTGGGTGATGGGGGTAAAAAACTGATAAGTCTGAGTGCAGTACATTGAAGTCCTTTGGGACACAGAATGCCCTTTGTTTCGCAGGAAAATATGTGTATTACGTTTGATTCCTCATTGCCAAGTTCACAAAATTTTTCATGTTATATGACATTATTGTTTGTATTGGAAGTGTATTCTTCTTGTGTCAACTGATTATATATTCTCGTCTTAGTTCTTCATTGGATAGATTTGAGAGATTCCACATGTTTTCAGTTTCAGGAGTGTTGACTTCCATAGTAATTATTGATGGAACCTAACCACCCAACATCTAGCAATGATTATGCTGCTGATATCTCTTCCATCAGGCAAGCTCAAGTACGCATCGGGCCCTTTGCGCACAAAACTCCTGTCCTCACCTCAGAAACTTTAGACTCTATTGCTGGAAGAAAGTTGTACTTTAAATGTGAATGCTTTCAGAAGGGGTGAGAAGCTCTTTAACATAGAGTGGAAGGATTTCTTTCAAAGTAGCCTGTATAAGTGTGTTGTAGTGAACTAGAGTTTCTGCTATTTTTCGCTTCTAAGGGTTCTAATTAAGGGCCATTGTTTGTGCAATTTATCAGGGGAGCTTTTAAATTCCGAGGGGCATGCAATGCTATTTATTCACTTGATGATGATCATGCTGCTAAAGGAGTTGTAACTCATAGCTGGTTCGTTCAGATCTTTCTTGTTTATGTGGTTTACTATCTATATTTATTTTTCTGGATTACCTCCTGATCTACTTCCCGTTAAATTTAGTGGAAATCATGTTGCAGCTCTTGCTTTGGCTGCAAAGCTACCGGGCATCCCTGCTTATATTGTTATACCAAAAAATGCTCCAAAATGCAAAGTCGATAATGTCAAATGTTACGGTGGTCAGGTTATCTGGAGTGAGCCATCAATGCAGTCCTGATAGGATACTGCAAACAAGGTGTTGCAAGATACTGGTGCTGTTCTTATTCATCCCTATAATGATGGGCGCATTATAAGGTAACATTGGTTTTCTTTGTTATTTTTGAATAGATGATACTTGGTACTTTCCCCTTCTCAACTACAAAATAGATTGAGAGGGGCCTGAATGCCCCCAAAGAAGCCTTAAGAGTATTCGGATGCACGTGTTTTGTTAAAATTCTATCTCCTGCCCAAGACAAACTGAGCCCTACATCTCACTTTATGTGTTAATGATCCTTCTGTATGATGATTTCATATTTCTTGACATTTGCACATTACGAACTATTCCAAGGCAACCTTGAACTTCTAATTGAACTGTATGGAATAGTAGTTTTTGATATTCCAAAATACTACTTTTTCCAAAAAATTGAACCTTTTTGCTAGGAATCTAGACAGTATGATCTGTGCTGATGAATATTTCTCCATCTAATATGTTTTTTTGCGGTCTTTACAGTGGGCAGGGTACAATATCACTGGAGCTTCTGGAACAGGCTTCCGAAATTGACACCTTAATAGTCCCAATTAGTGGTAAATCAACTTTTTAAAGACTTTGATATATCATTTTCTTCAAAATTTAATTTGTAGACCAGCCTCAATTATTGGTATGGAATGAAAGTGGCGGTCTGATATCGGGAGTTGCGTTGGCTGCCAAAGCCATTAATCCTGCCATTCACATTTTTTCTGTCGAACGAATGGGAGCGGATGATGCTTTCCAGTCGAAGATCAATGGCAGGATCACTAAGTTATCTGAGGTCAACACTATTGCCGATGGGCTTCGAGCCTTTCTTGGAGACCTCACATGGTAAGGTCTTAGATCTCCTCCTACTCTAAATTACTGTGCCTATTTTGGAGCTTTTGGCAATCAAAATCAAAGGTTTGTTGGCGGCAAGATCGGCATGACTTTATGTTTTAGAGATCGTACTAATTTTTTTAAACTATGTTGCTGGGATTCTTCAAAAATATTGTCAGGTATGCATTTTGAGGATCCGACCCGAGCGAGGCAACATCTTTGGAGGGTCCAAGCAACATAATTTTTTGGTTCTCACTTTTAGTGTATTTACCCCTGCACTGAAGAAGCCTCTTGGTCCCTTTTTCCCAAGCCCTTCTACCCCCTAGCTCCTTTTCTTTCACTTCTACGCGGATTTCTAACAAGCCAATTTGATAACTTTGCTTTTTCTAACACACTCTTGATAACTTTGCTTTTTCTTACAAGCCAATTTGATAAATGGTATCTGGCATTTACCTTTACCGTCAAACAGGCCTATCATCCACGATCTCGTGGATGATGTCATAGTTGTTGATGATGAAGAGATAATACAAGCTATGAGACTGCTATGAACTTCTAAAGATTGAAGTGGAACCAAATGGAGCTATTGGCCTTGCAGCCGTTCTTTCCAATAGTTTTAAAACAAATCCAGCCTATAGTGAATGCAATAATATTGGCATTGTAATTTCTGGAGGCAATGTTGATCTTGGTGTGCTTTGGAATTCCGTTAACAAATGAGAAACCCTGTATTCAATCTCTCCCCTGATTCATGTATTCTTGCAAATTCTTGTTCTTTGATTTATGTTTCATATTATTTGTTTTTTTTAGTGTTCTTTTGTTATGAATGCTCTGTACTGCTTTCCTTCTTAGTTGTCATTTTCCCGCTATTGTCTTATTTTCTTTTTTATAACTGCTTGCTTTGATGCTCTTGAGCCGATGGTCTTTCGGAAACAAACTCGCTACCTCCACGAGGTATGGGTAAGGTCTGCGTATGCGTATACTCTACCATCCCAGACCACTTGTGGGATTACACTTGGTATGGAAGTTCCATCCAGTGTTGAGTCAATTTCTGTGGTTTTAGCTACTGAGTATTGGGGTATCTTTCTGCTCAGGGACCGTAAGTTCTTTCCAGCCATTAAGGTTCATTCTTTCCCTCTTATTTCTCTTTCTATTTTCAGTGTCTACTATCCACTAATACTGGTTCTTGATTTTAGTATATTTTTTTTGCTGTAATGGGTGTAAAAACTATCTGAAGTTGAGTCTGTTTCTCATGGACCCAAATGGATTTTTGAGTTGATTCAGTAAAGTCGAGAATGTCAAATGTTTCGGTGGTCAGGTTATCTCGAGTGAGACATTGATGCAGTCCCGAGAGGATACTGCAAACAAGGTGTTGCAAGATACCGGTGTTGTTCTTATTCCTTCCTTTAATGATGGGCACTTTAAAAGGTAACACTGTTTTTCTTTGTCATTTTTGAATAAATGATACTTAAATTCCACTGTCATTATTCCGGATATAGTAATATATCTGATACATGTATTATTATTGATATTTTTATCATACATAGCAAAATACAATGTTTATTATCTCATACATATTGTGGCAAAATATAATAATAAATGTATACAATCAAGAAGAAAAAAATTCAATCAAACCCTCTCTGGATCATATTTGGGTAGTATCTAGAAATTTGTGTGTATCTCGAAAGGGATAAGTTACCTAACCAAGAGCTCTCCTACCCTACACTTGTTTCCTTGATAGCATGGGTCAAAATAACTTTTTTCTACTTTTCGATACCTGTATCTTAAACAACCTCTTTCCTTTCTTATTATTGATACTTGCATCTGCTGCAACAACTTTCAATTTCTCTGATTTTTTTGTTGTTTATCCAATGACCGCATTTTTATGGGGTCATTGCGGAACTTGATTCTCCTCTCGGCTTCTAAAGCAGCAACAATCCTTGCATTGTTATCTTCTTGAGTGAAAATGCACAAATCAAAGTATGGACAATCTTGATAAGAATGTTGGTTAGAGGGTAATACCTCGAGTAAGCCTCTTAGGAGTAGAAGCTTCCGCCATTGATACACAGAAAAAAACTTGAGAGGCCCACTATAATAATTCAAATTAGCAGCTTAAAGTCTGAGAATCAGTAGAAAAAACTATTAGATACACATAACCAACATATTTATGCAAAATCGTTACTTAACTGGAAAAATCACGGTGCCACGAATTGAGGAAGAAGCAAAATCGCGAGATAGAGAATTAGGAGCAAATTATGGAAAGTGGGATTTGGTAAGAGAGTTAACCGATAGATACATACAGTGTATTAAGCCTTAAAAAAAGGCAAAGGAAATAAACTAGTGAATTTGCTATAAAATGGTAACTGACGCCATATTTGGTAATATTTTTAAAACTAGAACTATGTATTTTTAGATATAGTAGCTATATTTGCTTAGTTAAGTAACTAATTTATGAGTGAAGAAGTGGCCTAGACCCATTAATCCTTAAAAAGGGGAAAGGAAACAAGCTAGTGAATTTGCTATAAAATTGTAACTGACGCCACATTTGGTAATATTTTAAAACTATAACTATGTATTTTTGATATAGTAGCTATATTTGCTTAGTTAGGTAACTAATTTATGAGTGAAGAAGGGGGCTAGACCCATTTATTCTTATCAACATATAAGTATATGAGATATATTAGGGTAAGAGAGCTCTTGGTTCTTTTGAAAAAAAAAAACATTTTGCTCGAAGGAAGCAGCTGGAACTTTATTTGAGCCGATAAGCTTCAGGTTAAAATTTACTTAGTTCATAGCTTTATTGGTTGCTTTTTTAAAAAAAAATTGGTTGATAAGGATATGCTAGAACTTGATAACGATATAATGTAGAGTCCAAATGGAGCAGATGTGATAAGAGAATCAACACATCTGTGATGATGGTCACATCCATTTTCCATGTAACTGCTTTCTTGGTTCTTTTGAAAATGTTTTGTCTAGTAAGAAATGATGACGATTTAAAAATTCTATAATGATTCGTATACGGTTAAGATGTTTTACTTTGGAACAAGAATGTTAATATATACATATATATAGTGA
This sequence comes from Solanum sparsipilum, assembly GCA_029582215.1. Lineage (NCBI taxonomy): Eukaryota > Viridiplantae > Streptophyta > Magnoliopsida > Solanales > Solanaceae > Solanum > Solanum sparsipilum. The sequence goes on along the minus strand of JAKRZT010018017.1, from coordinate 6,448 downwards.
TATATTAAAATTGAATATTTTGATGGAATGTGGTAATGAGATATGCTTTCAGCTTTAGATTTATGATTTGAGGTGTAGAATATTGAGATTTGGCCTCAAGTTTGAAATTTAGGGAAATTGAGATTTAACCCATCATTTGACATTAAGATTGAAACTTGATTATAGATTTAGACTCCGTGGCTTATGGGTAACGAGTCCATGATCCATAATTTCCCTTGGTTGATCCTTGAGATCAAAACAATTTCCTTTCTCTTTAAGACCATACTCAGGCAATTTGTCATGTTATATGATATTATTTTTCTTGGAAGCGTATTATTCGTGTGTCTGTTCTCAAAGTCAACTGATTATCTATTTCTTGTCTTAGATCTTCTCTGGATAAACTTGAGAGATTCAACCTTGTTTGGTATTTTTGTTCTTTGATCTTCCCTGGACTGACTCAAAAAATTTCACATGTTTTCAGCTTTGCGATTGTTAACTTCCATAGTAATTATTGATGGAACCGAATCACACAAAATCTAGTGACAGTTATGCTGCTGATATCTCTTCCATCAGGGAAGCTCAAGTACGCATCAAGCCCTTTGCGCAACAAACTCCTGTGCTCACCTCAAACACTTTAGATTCTATTGCTAGAAGAAAGTTGTACTTCAAATGTGAATGCTTTCAGAAGGGGTGAGAAACTCTTTAACATAGAACGTCAGGGATTTTTTCAAAGTAGTTCCTATATAAGTGTGTTGTAGTGAATTAAAGTTTCTGCTATTTTCGCTTCTAATTAAGGGCCATTTGTTCGTGCAATTTATCAGGGGAGCTTTTAAATTCCGAGGGGCATGCAATGCTATTTTTTCACTTGATGATGATCAGGCCACTAAAGGAGTTGTAACTCATAGCAGGTTTGTTCAGAGCTTTCTGGTTTCTGTAATAAAACTATCTTTATTTAGTTTTTTTGGATTATCCCCTAATCTACTTCCCATCGAATTTAGTGGAAATCATGCTGCAGCTCTTTCTTTGGCTGCAAAACTACGGGGTATCCCTGCATATATAGTCATACCAAAAGATGCTCCAAAATGCAAAGTCACGAATGTCAAACGTTACGGTGGTCATGTTATCTTCAGTGAGCCATCAATGCAGTCCCGGGAAGATACTGCAAACAAGGTGTTGCAAGATACTGGTGCTGTTCTTATTCCTTCCTCTAATGATGGGCGCATTATAAGGTAACACAAGTCTCACTTTTTTCGCTATGAATCTAGACAGAATGATCTCTACTAATGAATATTTCTCCATTAATATGTCTTTATGTGGTCTTTACAGTGGGCAGGGTACAATATCTCTGGAGTTTCTGGAACAAGCTTCGGATATTGACACTTTAATAGTCCCAATCAGCGGTAAATCAACAATTTTAAGACTTTGATATATCGTTTTTCTTGAAATTTTAATTTGTAAATGAGCCTCATTTTTTGATTCGGAATGAAGGAGGTGGTATGATATCGGGAGTTGCATTGGCTGCCAAGGCCATCAACCCTGGCATTCGCATTTTGGCTGCCGAACCAATGGGAGCAAATGATGCTTTCCAATCAAAGAGTAATGGTAGGATTACTAAGTTATCTGAAGTCAACACTATTGCTGATGGCCTTCGAGCTTTTCTTGGAGATCTCACGTGGTAAAGTCGAGCTCCTTCTACTATAAACTACTGTCTGCCTATTTTACAGCTTTTTCATAGTCAAAATCAAACCTTTCTTGGACTTCTGGCATTTACCTTCACCATTAAACAGGCCTATTGTCCGCGATCTCGTGGATGACATCATAGTTGTTGATGATAAGGAGATAATACAAGCTATGAAACTTTGCTATGAAGTTCTGAAGATTGCAGTGGAACCAAGTGGAGCTATAGGCCTTGCAGCTGTTCTTTCTGATGGTTTCCAAAAAAATCCAGTCTATAGTGAATGCAATCATATTGGAATTGTTCTCTCCGGAGGAAATGTTGATCTTGGTGTGCTATGGAATTCCTTTGATAAATGAGAAACTCTATTAGGCCCAAGGGGCAGATTCAGAATTTGAACTAGTATTCGAGTTTGGAATTCTACCACAACTCATTTGATTTACTAGGTTCGGAATCAATTACTATTTGTTCTTCTTTAGTTAAGTTTTTATTATATATATATATATATATATAATGTTCGATCCAAAGTTACAAGTTTTAGATGAATCCACAACTTTCACTCAATGTCCATCCTTGGAAACAAGTGTTATTCAAATTATCATTGTTTTTGATATACATACATTGTTGTTGTCATTTTCTTTTCACCATAAGTTGATGTCGGCTATATGAATCTTTATTGTTTTGTGTGCTTGTTAACTTCTTTTGTTTGTTGCCTGCTAGGACAGATATTATGTTGTAGCAAATTGTTGGTGGAAGACATACTATCTGGTTCGAGGTGTTAGTGAGGATTCATATTGTCGATTTCAATTTATTTTAGATTGAGACGATCCCAATTTATTCTAGACTGAGACATAGTTATTATTGTTGTATTCGAGCATCAAATGTAGGTACTACAATTATGTGCAGGACAATATAAATATTTCTTATATGTATAATATAGACAAACATGATCCCAGTTTGTATAATATTGTATTGATTTGCATAGCTATATAGATGTGTATATAAACACCTTTTACATAATATCGTAAATAAACATGAAGAAATCGACAAATTGTGAAAACTATCAAAATTTCTTAAATTTTTATACAATCTTACCAAACGAGCAAATCATACTCCATAAACAAGTATGACATTGTGTTTCCTTATATATTAATTAAAGTAGTACTACTATTTAGTATTTACAGTATGTATATATATATATATATATATATGAAGAAATCGACAAATTGTGAAAACTGTCAAAATTTCTTAAATTTTTATACAATCTTACCAAACGAGCAAATCATAGTCCATAAACAAGTATGACATAGTGTTTCCTTATATATTAATTAAAGTAGTACTACTATTTAGTATTTACAGTGTATATATATATATATACTAGTTTAGGGTCACGTGCTTCACACGTGTACACCAAAAATGTATAATTTTTGGGGAAAATTTATGAGGTTTTGCTAAGTGATAAGCATATGAGGAATTCAATTATACTCTTTACTTTATTGTTATAAGTTTTCTAAAAAAATTCTTTATTTTGCAGTATTTGGTGCAGAGAGGGGGAGGGGGAGATAGAAAAACGAAATCTTATGATAAAATTAAATTATTGATAATGCAAATTAAAACAAAGCTATAGTAATAAATATTCAACCTTTGACCATAAAAAAAGAGTTATAAATCTTGGAAGACAAGTTAACGGAAGTGATATTCAACGATATAAGTTAAAAAAATAAATACATCAAGCCTCGATATTCTAATAATTGAAGTGTTATTCATCCCTATAATCACATTATGCCTTATAACTTTGCCATAAATCCTCTTGTCTTGAAATTTTGTTCACTTGATCAAAGCTTCTCTAGTCTCCCACACACAAATATTGTATCACATATGAATCTTTCAATGGAAATACTATTGAAAGATTTGTTTTTGTAGGAAAAAATATAGTTTTGAAAATATGAAGATTCACTTACAAAGTTGAAAGGTCAAGTGTTACAACAAATTAAAGACAAATATTAATTAAGAACATAAATTAATTTGGAAGATGAAACACTTACATGTATCTATTTAATTTAAATACTTCAAATACAATTCTTTGACTTTTCCGAGGCATGACATACTAATTACTTAAGTGAACTTGATTTGAATTTCAAAAGATACACGTTTTTATGAGGTTAAATACTACTATATTAAGTTATTTAAATTAACTAAGAGAAGTGGAAAAAACTTAGTTGATTTTCATTTAGAATAACTGTAATACTTTCTTATGATTATTTTTATTTTTTAAGTTTTGACTTAATATCTCCACACTTTTAAAATTTATAATAATAATAATAATAATGATGATAATAATAATAATAATAATAATAATAATAATAATAATAATATATAATATAGGGAGATAAGTTGAAAAGTGAAAAGGCAACCATTAGTAAATAGAATAAGATAAATTTTATAAAGAAGATAAAAATAAAAATTATTTTCAATTAAGTAGTAGGCTAACATTAAAACATACAAATTATTATATTTAATAGGAGGAATTTACTTTATAATAAATGATTATTATTTTTTTATTCAATTAAGTATATATTTTATAATATTTTAATTTGGTGTAGGGGTAAAATGGTATTTCAACTTTTAACTTTGTGGCTTCCCACTTTTAGTATTATATATATATATATATTTATATATTAGAACCACGATTAATAAGCTAATTAAAAGATAAAATGTTCCTAATTTAACTTTTCTCTATTAGAGCTTGAATATGACACCTTTATGTTAATGTGGAGAATTTTATCCATCGGTCTCAACACCATTACCAAAGAAGAATTATACTAGTCTACTTTAAGTAGCCAAATAATTTTCTACCACAATTATTTTCGATACATTTAAATACTTTTCATTACTTGACACTATGTAATTTTTAAATATATAAATTTTATTACAAAAAAAAAAAAAAAAGGTTATCATTTCAATTCTAAATCATATTTATTCTTAATCAAAAGTCTCGATAACGTCATATTAAATAAATTTAGTACTATAAGATTTTATCTTGAAATTATTATCTTTATTCCGAGTACCATACGACCCCATATGTGACTATCTTCAACATCCAACCGCCACAGACCCTGCTTGCTGATAACAACTTCACATTAAATTTGCCAATATGTACTTCACGCTGCTGATAATTGTTAAAGTCTCTGTTAATTAATGTACATTTGTCTTCCTAAATTTGGCCTGCATATTTACTGATATTGTCGAGAGAGAGAGACGCCTGTCAAAATATACTGTTTCGCAAATATTTCGGACAAGTACATGCATTGTTAGTTGCAAAATTCTATTATAGAAGATGAAATTGTTACATCTTTAGTACTTACTGTGTCTTAATATTCACTGTGCTTCAGACGAAGGGAATGTATTACATGGTCTACATTGTTCTTCTTCTGTTAGCTGCTTCAACTCATTTAAAATATTGAAATAAAAGAAGAAAAGGAGAGGAAGAAGCAGTAGCTGTAGAAAGAAGCCAAGGATTAATTTCCCACTTTCTATATATGTATTGTTGCTGGGTAACTACCCTTTTATAGGGAAAGAATTACTTGGAGGAATTAGCCTCCAACAGTAAAGTGGGCCCTTAACTTATATAATTTATAATATGATCCATAAACATACATTATTTACAACAACATTGTATTTATCAATGAATTAATTGTTTGTATATTACTATTGAGAAAAGAAGAGCAAAAAGTTTCAAAAAGAGTTCAATTTACATTTTAATAAATAAATAAAAAAGAGTGTTGAAAAAAGAAGATTGGATATTAGTTAATTTCTTCATCACAAAGAAATCCCTGATTAATTACATAATTTTCTATTCACAAATCCAACTAATTTTGCCAACTTTTATTTGTAGAGGCATCCAACGATAATGTGCCATACATGAACATGTCATATCCTCTTTTTTTTGTCTTTCTATATTCTAAAATAATAAAACTTAGCATGTGACATGAGTTTGATCAATTTCTATTACTATGTGTTTCTTGATTCATTTATTTTATTATTTAATTAGAAGAGAGATTTAAAAATATCAATATTTACGTTGGCCCTTAGTTATTAGCAATAAGATTTTGTTAGCAAGTAGGGAATAGAGCTTATTGTAGCTTTATTTAGCTCGGATTCTAATAATGAATTGAATTAGAATTCAATAATAAAGTCAAATGAATTATGAAAGAATTTCAAACTCAAATGCATAAGGTTTGAATTCAATAATGAAGTCAAATGAATTATGAAAGAATTTTAAACTCAAATACATAAGGTTTAAATATTGAATCTGCATCTTATATAATTATTAGCAATAAGATTTTGTTAGCAAGTAGGGAATAGAGCTTATTGTAGCTTTATTTAGCTCGGATTCTAATAATGAATTGAATTAGAATTCAATAATAAAGTCAAATGAATTATGAAAGAATTTCAAACTCAAATGCATAAGGTTTGAATTCAATAATGAAGTCAAATGAATTATGAAAGAATTTTAAACTCAAATACATAAGGTTTAAATATTGAATCTGCATCTTATATAATTATTAGCAATAAGATTTTGTTAGCAAGTAGGGAATAGAGCTTATTGTAGCTTTATTTAGCTCGGATTCTAATAATGAATTGAATTAGAATTCAATAATAAAGTCAAATGAATTATGAAAGAATTTCAAACTCAAATGCATAAGGTTTGAATTCAATAATGAAGTCAAATGAATTATGAAAGAATTTTAAACTCAAATACATAAGGTTTAAATATTGAATCTGCATCTTATA
>JAKRZT010018016.1:0-19292 GCA_029582215.1 Solanum sparsipilum | reverse complement strand
CTTTTATTCTCGTATTTCTACTTCTCTATCGTTGTGGTTGGGTTAGGCTGACGTGTCCGGTGGGAAATGGACACGTGCCATCACATCCGGATTTGGGGTGTGACACAAAGTCAGAATTTTTACTAAAAAAATCTAAATTATAAAAATGTAAATAGACGAATTATCCGAAGAGGTTTAACATAATTATTGTATATACATAAAATTATTTTTATCATATATAAATAATATAATTTTCTATTGAAGAGAATTCGAATAAACCTCTAACTCAGTTCCGCCCCTGTCATCACGTGCTAGGCATGTGCTCTGGCCAAAATTAGTTACGTGTTAGGCATGTGTTGTGATCACAAATATAATACTTCAACATTTAACAATATTAATTAAATTTCTCGTTTGACATACTTTTATTTAGTTTGTTTTTCAAAATTTATCTGATACGTGCAAGATCATAAGATTAATGAATAATTTGATACATTTGAATAAAGAGCTAGAGATCTATTGTGGTACCATTATAGTAGTACTCTAATTGACATGATATATATTTTGACTATGCATGTCACAAACTTTATTATAATATTACAGCTGTAATTGAACCACTTTTTCATGCCTTGCCTTAATTATTACCTTTTGTCACCTATTTAACACAAAATTATATTTGCTTAATTCCTATTTGATCTGCATTTAACTAGAAAGAACCATAAATGGCAGAAAAAAAGGAATCCAATAATAGTGAAGATGGAAGGTGGACTCTTCAAGGGAAAACTGCACTTGTTACTGGAGGCACTAAAGGCATAGGGTAAACTTATTTGAGTTTTAAGTCTTTCATATATCTATCGATTTTACTTGTTTATCTTTTTTAGTCGATATATATATTTTTTTATCAAAGTTTATATACTTTGATTGTACATTGTTATATACTTCTTTTCTCTATCTCGATTTATGTGAGATAATTTGACTTGACACCGAATTTAAGAAATTAGAAAAAAATTATATGAATTATTTATATGTATTATACATCTACTCGTTATTCCTAGGGTAAACAGTTGAATGAACGACTATTTTTCTTAGATTCCACTTGTAAAATTATATCAAATTTGTTGTTATTATTTTGTTGATATTATTTTTTGAAATTATACATGGTTACATACATCTAAATACAAAAATTGAATTTGTTGATAGTATTATTTTTCTATTGTTTGGGTCGAAAAATAGGCATGCCATAGTAGAAGAATTAGCTGGATTTGGTGCCATAGTTTATACATGTTGTAGAAATCAAGAACAACTTGATCAATGTTTAGAGAAATGGAGAGGCAAAGGTTACAAAGTAGAAGGATGTGTATGCGATTTGACTTTGAAACCCCAAAGAGAGATGCTTATGGAGAAGGTTATCAATTATTTTCAAGGAAAGCTCAATATTCTAGTAAGTTTTTTTCTTAAAAGAATTTTACCTACTTTCTTCATTTCAATTTACGTGATACACTTTAATTGAATTTAAAGTGAAAGAAAAAGGAAAAAACTTTGAAAACTTCTGGTCAGGGTCAAGGTGAAGTCAGGTAGGTAAAAGGGGTGCATCTGAACCTTAATAGGTCAAATTGCAAGCAACTTACATCCAAACGATATCTAATATGTTAAATTGGATGATTACTTTTTTTAAAAATTATTTTACTTTGAACTCCTCAACGAAAAATTATATTATATATTTAAGGTAAATATTTTACTTTTTATATATACTACCTTAAACATAAGAAATCTCTAACTTGAATGTAAAAGTACTACAATAATCCCAACTAAAAACACATCTAACTTCAATATTAAAAATACTATAATACCCCTAACTAAAAACACTCAGTTTAGTATATCTTCTATATTTTATATTTCATATTTATATACAAAGGGTTGTGCATTTTCTGAAAGGTTGTGTTTTGCTAATCAAGCACAATAAGCACATGTTCATACTACCATTTGTAATTGACTATAAATAGAGGGGTTTTCTATCATTTTTGAATTATGAATGTTTCTACTCTTCTTCTTCTAATAAAACTTCAAGTGTGATCTACAATCATTGAGTGAGTTTGTAGTTCAACGGAACTTGAGGTATACCACTATTTTGCTGAAGTAATTAATCATATTATTTTTCAATTATTATTTTTTTGTATTTTGAAGGAATATTTTTACGCAACTGTTGATTGATCTTAGATATATCACATATACATAATTTAATATACACACGCAATGCATTTATCGAAAAACTAGTGTATACAAAGAGAGAAGAATCCCCTAAACACAATATTGGAGGTTGAGTTCAGATTCCATATAATTTTTATTTTCCAAACGCCTCTTAATAAAAAGTCTGAATCTATCACTGCAGTCATAGCCAAAAGATATTTAACCTTCTTTTTTTTTTGTCTTTGGGGATAGATAAATAATGTAGGTATACATATAGGTAAGCCAGCTACAGAGTACACTGAGGAGGTTTACTCTATTATCATGAAAACCAATTTTGAAGCTTCTTACCACATCTCTCAAATTGCACACCCAATTTTGAAGGCCTCAGGAAGTGGAAGCATTGTCTTCATCTCTTCTGTTTTTGGGTTTGTGGCATTTCCAGCAAATTCCATCTATTCAGCAACTAAAGGTAATCCTTATTCGATCAATACGTTACTCGATATTTGATATTTGTATTGACGTCCAATTAAATTTAATATTTCTCATTACATGATTTAAAGTTTCTAGAATAATCTAGTAGTATTAAGAATAATCATCTTAAAAGAAAATATTCTAGAGTAAAAGATAAAATTAATATATATTTTTTTCTAGATAGATGTATCTAGAATAATTTCTAAAAGTATTCCTACACAAAGTATAAATAGATCAGAGGTGATCTTATTCATTTGTAATCAAGACAATTCAAAGCAATTGAATAAGCCTTCTTCCGTAATCAAGTTATCCTTTTCAAAATCCTTATTCTCTTTTTTAGTTGAATCTTTCCATCTTATTTATTGATCTTGGGCTAATAGAAGATCTCCGGCCTATTATACTTTTCTTCTGCTATTCTCTTTACAACCTATTTATAGGGTTGTGCTTCCAATGAAACTTTTTCATTCTGAGACTGAAACTTGAGATCTCTAGTTAAGGGTGAGGAATCCCGACCATTCTATCACAACTCATGTTAATAAATACATGTTACGTGTATTTGGCAGAGTACGACATAACTCATATTTTATAGAAAATATTTTTCAGTGTCCAAAAAAAAATTTTAATATGCATTAAAGATTAGTAATAATATTAGCAAGTCGGTGATTGTTTTGATAAAGTTTTTCAGTATCAAAGATAAATAATAATATCAAAATGTTAGTTGAAAATTTAAATAAGGTGAAGTTCAAAAGGAAAACGACTTCTGCCTATAAGCGAAGGAAGTCACATTTTGATATATATTTTCGGAAAAATATGCTCTATCAACCAAATCAAATGCAATAAAATGAATTTCTAATAAAAAATATACTTTTAAAAAGTGACTTCCATCGTATCAAATATATTCTTTATGCTTCAAAGATGATAAGGGCGCAAAATGTAAACTTAATTCAATTTATTGATCCCATTAATTAGAATATTTTTGTGGGCAGTGAGCTAGGGATAGATAGAGCCCTAACGTGCCATCAATTAGGAATAGATAGAGCCCTAAAGTGTCATCAATTACTAAAAACTTCAAAAATACTTATCTTTCTTAATGTTGCATTTTATTTTACTTAAGAACGGAAGGATTTTATTTAGTATATATATAAGATCATTCATTACAAAAAGGAACTGATTTATATATAGCAGTTCCAGTAGCATCTCTAGCTAGTGCATAAGTTACAAACTATGGAGATGCATCAAAAACATTTGGTTGGTTTTCATCCATATGATCCTTTGATATCCCTCTGCGGGTTGCTAGAATATCCGCTACCATATTAGCCTCCCTCGGAACATGCTTCATTGTCTAGCTTTTCATCTCCAATAGTAGCGACCTACAATAGTGTAGATGTGTGAAAATATCGTGTTGTTACTATTAAGGGTATTCAGTAATACCTATGAGTCAGTTTCCACCAGTAATTGCTTAATATTTTTCCTTTGTGCTTAACATATCCGTAGAGACCTACTCCATTGGAATCATATGCTTTGGAGGAATGACTTTAATGGAGTAATGTTGCATTTGATATATTAAAAATGTAATATATGCAAGCTAAAGTAAAATTACTAGTACCATTACACAAAATTATTTTTGTATTTTTTTCATGTTAATAGGAGCAATCAATCAACTTACAAGGAACTTGGCTTACGAATGGGCTAAAGACAATATTCGAGTGAACGCAGTAGCACCTTGGATTATAAACACACCCCTCTTCGAAGCAATGAAGGTAATTTACTAGCTAGGAGACTTACAAATTTTTCTTTGTGGAAATAATTTATTATACTCATGATTTGAATTATTAATCGTTAAAAATCCTAACAATCCTATGTACATAAACTTAAAAATCCTCTAAATGGAAAAATGTTTTTTTCTTCAAAAACCTAGCCATTATTTTTAAAGGAAAATGGGTCTAATATACCTCTCAACTTGTCATTTAGAGTTGATATACCTCTCGTTAGAAAAGTGGCTCAGATATATTCCTATCACTATAAAAAGGGCTTACATACACCTGACTGTTATAAAGTGGCACACATATACCCTCTTATCTGATAGAAGTAAAAGAAAATCAATTTTGAACTATTTTTCCAAACATGATTATTTTTTACTGCTTTGATTATCGTTGTTTAAGTTTCTTATTCTTATTTTATTCTTTACGTAAAACTATGAAGAAAAAAAGATCTATGAATGGAAAAAATAGAAAAATTAAATCAATGTGAACGAAAATGTTATGCCTAAGGGCGGAGCTAGTTTACGAATTACTGGTTTAGTCAAACATAATAACTTTAGTTAAAATTTAGTATTTGTCACAAAAAAAAATTGTTGAATATGCATTGATTATCAATTTAAAACTCAATTATTCAAATGAACTAGAATTCCAAACCTCTAAACTTTTAATCTTGATTTCGCTTCTAATCACTTATGTGATTACTAATATTTAATCTAATTTTTGTTCCAGCAAAATCCATTAAATAAAGAACTTCTGGAAAAAAATATTAGTAGAACACCAATTAGCAGAGCTGGAGAACCAAAAGAAGTTTCAGCAATGGTGGCATTTCTTTGTTTCCCTGCAGCTTCATATATTACTGGTCAAGTTATATGTGTTGATGGTGGACTCACAATTAATGGTTCTTTTTAACTATTTTATTTTATGTGTTAAATAATAAATAATGTACTTGATTGATATGTAAGATGAACCTTTTTTTAATTAGTTTAGTCAATTTGGTTAAGATGGGTTGAGTTACTTGTGCACTATACAACGTTACAACAAATAAAAGATTTTATAGTAATTATTTAATATTAATAATATAATTATCGTTATATTATATTTAATGATAACAATAAATATGAATAGTTATTATATGCTGCCTTCATGTGCAGGGCATGTGTTGTGACCACATGTATAAAAATTTAATGAAGTAACAATTTACAATATTCTATTTTTAAATAGTACTTCTCATTGTTACTAAAAATATATGATCATTTTTATTTATTTTTTGCTATTCTAAAAATAAATTTTTAACTTTTTACTTGATATTATTATATCAAGAAAAAATAATTATTTTTTTATATTTTATTCAATCATTAACTACTTATTCCTCAGATAAATTTTCAAGATTTAATAATAAATATTAATTAATACAAATATTATGTATTTTTTAAGGACCATACAATGTCTAAATTTAAATATGTAATTAGAAGTGAACAGAGTAAATACTTATCATTCTAGAAAAGTTGTTTGTTTCTACATTTATCCTTAGTCATAAATATTAAAAGAAAATAATACTATGACACAAAGAAAGGAGTATTAAATAAAATGAAAAAGAATAATAAATAAAAACAACCTAGTCCAATTATTCTCTAATTATAATTTTTTTAAGAATATATAAAACAAAAAATCCACTGTCATTCTTTGCTTCGTTCGAGAATCAACTGCACATGAATAGGCTCTTTCTTGTTCAAGAATCAACTGCATATGAATAGGCTCTTCCTTAGGCCTTCAAGGAGGAAGCAGTTTTTTTCCAAAATTCCAAAAAAAATAAAATAAAATTCTTTTTATAAGGCAAGAAAGTCGCCTGAAAAAAGTAAAGTCTATCCACACTAACCAAATATCTGGGGAAGGATGGTAAGTGTTTAAAAACATCAAGTTTTAATTAATGTTGCCGTAGAAGGACAGAAAATAAACAAGAAGATAATAAAGAGCTAGAGATCCATTGTGGTTTCAGGATGGCCACATATATTTATTTTATAAAAAAAAACTATATAATAGTAATTGATATGACATACTAACTAGCCAATATATAAATTTGTGACTATAGTAAGTGCATGTCACAAACTTAGCAATATCACACAGCTGTTATTGGACCACTTTTTCATGACCCCTTAGCACATTTTGTCACCTATTTAGAACAAAAATATGTTTGCATCATTCCTATTCAACTTAAGTTAAAGCAAGAACCATCATCAATGGCAGAAAAAAATGAATCCAATAATAGTGAAGATGGAAGGTGGACTCTTCAAGGGAAAACTGCCCTTGTTACTGGAGGCACTAAAGGCATAGGGTAAACTTATTTGAATTTTAAGTGTTTAATTTACCTATCGATTTTACTTGTTTACCTTTTTTAGTCGATATACATTGAGTATAAACATATTATATATGAATTACGTAAATGTGTTATACATTCATTGGCTATTAAACCTAGTTAAATTATATACACACTATTCTTCTCAGACCCCACTTATTGTATTGGATTTATTATTTTATTGTTTTTGATATTATTTTTCTTTTGTTTGGGTAAAAAAATAGGCATGCCATAGTAGAAGAATTAGCTGGATTTGGTGCTACAGTTTATACATGTTGTAGAAACCAAGAACAACTTGATGAGTGTTTAGAGAAATGGAGAGGCAAAGGTTACAAAGTAGAAGGATGTGTATGTGATTTGACTTTGAGACCCCAAAGAGAGATGCTTATGGAGAAGGTTATCAATTTTTTCCAAGGAAAGCTCAACATTCTAGTAAGTTTTTTTCTTAAAAAGAAGTCTTCTTTATTCGAAAAATGCACGGTGACTATATCATGCCGTTATAACAGTCTTAGGGAATTTTACTATTTTCTTCGTTTCAATTGATGTGATGCACTTTAATTGAATTAAAAGTTTAAGAAAAGAAAAACCTTTTAAAACTCTAGTTAGGGCGAGTGGCGCAGCTATATATCTAGATTCAAGAGTAACTACTTGAACAATCTTTATCGAAAAATTATATTGTGCATATAGAAAATAATATTGTATATATAGGTCAATTTTTTTTAGAGATATATATTAAATTTTGAATACATTTAGCAAAATTTCTAATTTCGCCACTGATCATGATCGAGGCGAAGCCCGATAGGAGCAAAGGGTGCATCCGAACCTCCTGAAATAAAAATTACACCATATGTACAAGGTTAATACTATTATTTACTATGTATATGTAGTAGATGTTAATTCCTTTTGTTTTCTTCATATAATTACTTCTTTATATTTATGAACATCTTTAATGAAAATTCTAGTTCAGCTACTATTTGTGATAGACTAATGTATAAGCCATCAATATTTTTGCGACTTAAAGTTATCTCATTAAAATAAAATAAAATTTTAATATAAGTTATTTTTAAAATATTCTAGAATATTAAATGAAAATAAAAGTACATCATATAAATAGAGACAAAGAGAATACATATTTATCTCGCTTAAAATTTTAAAGTTTACCTTGAAGTTTCAAGTTCAAACTCTATGTATTATATTTTTATTTTTCGAATCTCCTTAATGAAAATTTTGATTCTGTGATTGTGGCTATAACCAGAAGATATCTAAACTTTATTTTCTTTTATATAGATAAATAATGCAGGTATACTAATAGTTAAGCCAGCTACTGAGTTCACTGAGGATGATTACTCTATTATCATGAAAACCAATTTTGAAGCTTCTCACCACATCTCCCAAATTGCACACCCAATTTTGAAGGCCTCAAAAAGTGGAAACATTGTCTTCATCTCTTCTGTTGCTGGGCTTGTGGCATTGCCAACAAATTCCATCTATGCAGCAACTAAAGGTAATCCTCATTTAATTGAGGTTCGATTAATTCAAATTCGCGCATTATAAGACCTTTTTATATAAGGGTTATGCTTCCAATGAGACTTTTTCATTTTCAGGACTCGACATTTTAATTATTTTAAATATTTTTGTGGACAATGGGCTAGAGATAGATAGAGCCCTAAAGTACCACTAATTACTAAAAACTTTAAAATTATAATCTAGAAAATAAGTTTATCTTTCAAAATCTTGCATTATTTGATATATAAATTACTATTACCAATATACACTACTAGAAAATATGGAATTAATTTAATCCTCAGCTAGTTCGTCGTTATCTAGCTCCTAGCTAATTAAATTTTCCTATAATCTGTCACTAATTCATAGTTGAATGAGATTAACATGTGATTTTTATTGTTTAACTACAAAATTTTATTTTATCGCTAATTCCTCGAATTCTAATATAAAAATTCTTTTGTATTTTTTCATGTTAATAGGTGCAATGAATCAACTTACAAGGAGCTTGGCTTACGAATGGGCTAAAGACAATATTCGAGTGAACGCAGTAGCACCTTGGATTATCAACACACCCCTCATCGAAGCAGCGAAGGTAAAATACCATGATAAGAAAATTAATTAATCTGACTCAATCCTAAAATTTAGTTTATGACGTGAAAATTTTCCTAATAAATATTTTTGAATGATATGTGAACGAAATATTATGCGATTACTAATATTTAATTTGATTTTTGTTTCAGCAAAATCCATTAACTAAAGAACATATTGAAAAAAGTATTAGTAGAACACCAATTTGTAGAGCTGGTGAACCAAAAGAAGTTTCAGCAATGGTGGCATTTCTTTGTTTCCCTGCAGCTTCATATATTACTGGTCAAGTTATATGTGTTGATGGTGGACTCACAATTAATGGTTCTTTTTAACTATTTTATTTTATGTGTTAAATCATAAATAATGTACTTGATTGATATGTAAGATGAACCTTTTATTAATTAGTTCGGTGAAACCATGAATTTTTTATGTTCTAATTAATTATACCATATAATTGTTCACATGCTAGGCATGTTCTGTGATCACAAATATAGATCCATTGTGGTACCAGGATGATCACCATATATATTATATGCCTAATTAACATGACATGTAACTAACATCGTTCGTGGTACAGTGATCAGATTGTTTCATTCTTAATTAGAGGCCTAGATCAGTAGAGTATGAGCCCTGGTATGGAGAAAATTCTATTGGGAGTGTTACTTCAGAATACTACAGTGCGCGATTTTAGTTTAGTCGATACTCTAATACAAACTCCAAATACCGAATGATAAAAAAAAACATGACATGTATGTTAGTTAGCCTATTTATTGGGACTATATATAATAGGTGCATGCATGTCACAAACTAGCAATATTACACAGCTGTAATTTGGACCACGTTTTTATGCCTTGCCTTGGTACATTTTGTCACCTATTTAACAGAAAAAAGAAAAATATGGAACCTTATGCACTATAATGGTGAAGTCACTAGACCAATTATAATAGTAACATCATAGAACTTACATTAACATAACTGAATTTTATTTAGTGAACGATAAAATGTATCCATCATGACTGATCTTACGTGTTTTTAAAGTGGATACAATTCAATTACTTTAATATGGTAATGTTAGTATTTGTTATTGTATTAGTTAGCGATCTACTTGTGTTATTATTATTGCACTAGTTTATTGTTCTTGTTACTAGCTTGTAGCCTTTTGCATTGTTGTTAGCTTCTATGTTTCTTTCTACAACAATATTTGGGATAAAGATCTGAAAAATATCTCAACTTTGGCCGATATTGTTGTTACAATATCAAACTTTAATGAGGACCTATTACCCCCAGACTATTTAATTCCGTATTTTAAATATATATATATATTTGTTCATGTGGACATAAAAAATAAGGAAAAATTACAAAAATCCCACCTTTTAGTTTACTTATTACCATTATCCCCTATAAGTTTTACAAATCTCCAAAATCCCTCATTTTCGCGCATCAGATTAGTGTATCAGCGCTTATATTATTGTATCTCGCGCATCAGATTAATGTATCAGCGCTTATATTATTGTATCTCACGCATCAGATTAATGTATCAGAGCTATATAAGTGTTGATACATGCGTGAGATACAATAATATAAGCGTTGATACATTAATCTGATGCGCGAGATACAATAATATAAGCACTGATACATTAATCTGATGCGCGAGATACAATAATATAAGCACTGATACACTAATATGATGCGCGAAAATGAGGAATTTCTGTAATTATAAACTTTTAAGGGATAAATTGTAATTTTGCCTTAAAAGTATGTGATTTCTGTAGTTTATGCATAATTATAAATAGTAATGTATCCACTAGAGCTGTCAAAATGGGCTGGCCCAACCCAATTCTAACGGGCTAGAGAGTTAAATGGGTTGGGACGGGCTGGCCCTTTTAATTAAAGGGCAGATAAAATAGCAACCCAACCCAGCCCTAAGCGGGCCACGGGTTGGGACGGATTGACCCTTCAACCAAAAAACGGACAACATTTTCCTCTTAGAAAAGATACGAACGTTGATGTCCGATGGACACGACATCAACACATACATAAATTCATTCATGAACTACACATACTTCAGTGAATATTTACAAAATAAATACATAATAGTCAAGATACAACATTCATAAAATTTATCCGAGCAAAAAAACATTACATGATCATTATTTTCATAAACAAGACAATAAAGGAGAAGTGAAAAATTAGGCATAAAAACAAATTAAAAGTAAAAGAGGTCAAAGATTCATAGTTATAATGAAGTAATGAACTTGGGCTAATAAGAAAATTTAGTTGGCTAATGACCCTAAAATGTAAAAGATATGTAAAAAATATAATCTTGATTTTATATTGATATTTTAAAAATATTTATTAACAAAATCTTAACAAGTAAAACACTACTTAAAATATATATAATAAATATTTTTAAAATTCACAGCCCGCGGGCTGGCCTCTGAGGCTTGCGGTTGGGCCTACGAGGCCAGCAGGCCAAATGAGGTTGGGCTAAAAAGCCTTGTTCCTAAATATGCTAAAAAAATTAAGCCCAACCCCATTTAATTCAAGGGTTGGGTTGGGCCGGCCTAGCGGACCAAGCCCATTTTGACAGCTCTAGTGTCCACGTGGGCACATGTATACCTTTAAAATACACTATTAAATAGTTCAAGGGGATAATAGGTCATCCATAAAGTTTGGTATCGTAACAGCAATATCAATCAAAGTTGGAGCATTTTTCAGACCCATATCCCATAATATTTCCTTCTTTGAATTTATTACATTTGAATCGAGGATCTATCAGAAATAACCTCTCTATCTCCATCAGATAGATAATATTTGTGTACAATCTGACTCTATCTTTTACCATACCACTTGTAATATATTGAATATGTTATTATTAGTGCATATATAATTAAAGATGACAATTGAAATAAAGATTAATATTGAGTAAAAAACCATAAATCCTTACAGAAACTCCCTGATTAATACTTCATCCGTCCCATTTTATATGTCACATTTTTACTTTGCACTTGCATTAAGAAATGATGTAACTTTGCCCTTCTATCTTTATCTAATTTTTTTGGAACTCAAGTTTTCAATCAATGAATATGAATTAATTTATTTTGATTAATTAATTTAACCAATGAACATGAATAATTTACTTAGCTTTTCTAAGTTGATCAAATGTATATTTTCAAGGCTAACAATTCACAAGGGTAAAAAGGGAAGAAAATTGTAATTTATGCATTGATTTTATGAAATGACAAATATTATGGATCAACTATTTATAAAAAGAGATGGTATATAAAATGAGACGGAGTATTTTAATTGAAGAGACAATTAAATGGTAGAACCCACCACATAGCACACAATTAGAGGAATTTCCAATGGAAAGGCCCACCTCCACCAACTAGAAATTTCCAGAGTCTTCTAGTGACTTCCTGGCAGAGTCTTCTAGTGACTTCCTGGCATAAAAAAAAGAGATTCCATCACTACTTTTTGTTGATTACTTTTTGTTGATTGTGATTAGATTATTGCATTATTTGATATTATTTTCTTATTAGTTGCTTTGTTTCTCTATTATTGTTTTCCTTTTACATTATTCTAATGTGTTATATTGGACCGGGATACTTTGGAATTAGTCTCCTTACCTCAAAAGAGATAGGGGTATGGTTTTTTGCAGATATTTTATTTTTTCTAGATTTTACTAGTAAGATTTCGTTAGGTATGTTGTTGTCGAATGTTGATAGTATATAATTTTTTGATTTATAATTTAGCTCCATACTTTTATTTCTAACTATCTAAACTCTCAGTTATCCTACAAAAAGTACTAGATTGCTTTTAAACAAAGATGTAATTTGTTAACTTTTTTTATTTTTGATTTGTCACTTTATTTCTTTGTAATTTTCAATAAAATTTTTTATGTGAAACTTTAACAAATGATCAAATCAATAACTGAATAATTCTTGTAATTTTATAGTTATTAGTAATAAATTAAATCAATAAACTTCAATATCAAATCGAACGGACCAATGTTAGTTTTAGCGGAAAAAAGGACGGAAGAAACTTATGATCTTAAAAAAAAAGAACTTTCATTTGGCTATTGACAACTTGTCCGTTGATCTGCAATACACATCTTACATCCAACGGACAAGCTTGTGCCACGTCAGTAAAGTCCATCTAGAAACTTCCAGTGAATTCGTGGCTTACAACAGAAGGGCTGCCACAATCAAACACGTGTCTCCTAAGATCCAACTGATCCGACGTGGCACTATTAATTTACCTGTTAATGATACGGCTCTGATTTTTCATATTATTTTATTTCTCCACTACAATTAATTTAATTTCTTTGGTAGCTTCTAGTTGCTTCTGAAATAAAAGTTCTGGAAACTTCTCTGTAGAAAATTTGTGAATTTCGATTTTTTCTGAAGAAATGAGTGAAAATGGTGGAAGAGAAGAGGAAGAGGAGTTGAAAATGGAGGAAGAGAAGAAGAAGTACGAGGTGTTAATGTGGGGATATCTTCCCGGAGTATTGTCTCATAAGTCGCCGTTAACTTCTCCGGTGGAAGTTCAGTTGCCGGAGAACGGAATCGATGTTCAATCATGGAAGGATGTATGTGGAGGAGGTTGTGGTTTCGCTATGGCTATTTCAGGTTATAAGCTTAATCTTTGTATGGATTTGTGTTCATATATGAATTTTTCTAGATGTTTACAGATGTATGAATTAGAAGAAGTAGATCTCTAGATTTGTTCAATTTTGTGTTGCTAGCTATTCTATTGATATTCAGATATTGAGATCTGCGATGATGAACTTAATGAAGTTTTTGATGGTTGGTACTAATTGACAAGTATGGTAACTCTTGAAGCTTCCAGAGCTTGTTCTGGAGATTATTCTGACTTTTTTCAACAAACTTTAGTTAGTTTGACTCAGATCTTATCAATTCAGACATGAATATTTTCTCATATTAATGTAGTGGACTAAGAGAGAGTTAATGTGGAATAGCCAATCGTGAAGATTAGAATAGCGAACTGTGAAGATAAGATTCCGACCTCTGTACCTTCATTTTATTTGATAGTGTCACATTAGTTTAGGGTATGAGGCCTCAAGCAGAGGAAGATGAACAATAGCTACGGAAAAGCTTGAACTAAGCGGAAGTGTAGTAATTGGTCAATTTTTGGGTATTAGGTCAGCTTTTTGGTATATTCAGGCCTAAATCATTGCATACTATCTGAAATTTGTTACAAATCTCCTAAGGGAGTCAAACCACCCGCATAGGAGGCGTATACATCTCTGAGTTAGACTTCCATTCAGGTATTGTCACCAAAAAACCTTCCTCAATTAACACAACGGCTCTTAAAGATAAAGTAAACATGATCATGGGCCAATATCTCGGTGTTGTTGACAGTATATATGAATACTTTACCTAGCGGCACATTCTCCAGGTCTGAAGCGATTCAATACCCAACTACCAATTCCTCTTGGAACTGTTGTAGAAAATTCATACTTTCTTTTTGATGTTGCCCATCCGTAAATAGGTTCAAGCTAAGATTTTGCTCGTTAGCGTAATGATATATGTCTGCCTCTAAGCAGTGTTGTCGATAGTGAGCTTATAGTGTGCTTAAGCCCTGAAGCGAGGCTCAAAATGTGTTGAGTCACTTAATGTGGACTTTAATGTTGTCATCAAGGTTCTAAGACATACTTTTTCTTGCTAATGATCTTCTTCTGAAGAGGTGACACTAAACAATTGATATATATTTTAGGGACTATTCTATACCTATTCCCAGATATAAGAGACCCTTTTTGTCATTGTCTTGCTAACTTTGCATCCTACCAAGGCTAAACTAATATTGTTTTTGAGACATCAGTTTCTACTATCACAAGAACAAAATTGTAGTTCATATAAGCACAACTTAACGAAGCATTGTATGCATCTTTGTAGAATTCGATGAAAAGACAGAAGCTATAAAAGCAAATTAAATGGTAGGAATTGCATCTGATGCAAAACAACTAATCCTTTGTCATGAATACCTATCCAATCTTAACAAAACTATTCCATTCTGGATTTTCAGTCCATTCCAATCTCATCCTATTTTATACCTTCTTAATATTTTTCATGAAAATGACATGACCCTTGATTTTTGGGTTTTAACTATGTATTATTTGATGATTTGGCAGCAGGATCTGGAAAACTAATCACGTGGGGTTCTGCAGATGATCAAGGCCAAAGCTACTTGACTTCTGGAAAACATGGAGTATGTGGCAAATCTTTCTTGTATGGACTCATTTATATAGTTTCCTTTGAATTGATTTTGCTATCTTCTTTCATTACTAAATTTATCAAGGAGACTCCAGAACCGTTTCCGCTTCCAACTGAAGATCCAATCGTGAAAGCCGCAGCTGGTTGGGCACATTGTGTATCTGTTACTGGTAATATACTCTCACCCAGTCTTTCTGGGTTGTCAGCTACCTCTTCAGCTAATTCAGAATGTTATTTGGCAGAACCTTCTATTTTCTTTTCTTATTTCTACTTGAAATATTATGAAAGACAGCAAAGACATATGGTTATGTGATATATTTCTGTACAGAAAAGAATGATGTGTACACATGGGGCTGGAAAGAATGTGTGCCTTCTTCCAAGGTTGTTGCAAATTTCGCTTCTGGAGGGAGTTTTGAAGGGGATGCTATTCGGAAAGAATCAGTGTCAACTGACCAAGGTAATGGAAGTTCAATTTCCAGATTAAACCATTTAAGAATTTGGCCAGTTCAGCTGCATGTTTATCCCTGGTGGGGTTATCTAATACTACAAGGACTAATTCTGCAGAAAGCCCTCAATCTCAAGGCTCCAAGCCAATTGGTGGTTCAGTTGCTCACCAAGATAATAAAAAACCTGAAGAAACTGCAAAGAGGAGAAGAACAATGACGGCTAAACAAGAACTTGAAAGTCCACCTCTTGCTGACGAATCTCTTTCTGCATCACCTTGTATTGTAGAACTGGATCCAGGGGTGAAGATAACCTCCGTTGCTGCTGGAGGGCGCCACACTTTAGCATTGTCAGGTAATTTCACTCCTCCATGCATGTCGTAGCCTGTTACTGTCATTTTAGAAGTGGAGTCGGTTGCTTTGTGGTTACGCCATATAGTTTTGTAGGTCATATGAAGTACGAAGATATGGAAGAACTATAATGTAAAGCAAGACACCTGATGCCTCATATTTTTGCCGGATTTAGATGTGGGACAGGTATGGGGTTGGGGCTATGGAGGTGAAGGACAGCTTGGTTTAGGCTCCAGGATTAAAATTGTGGCTTCTCCTCATCTTATACCATGTCTGGATGCTTCTTCACATGATGGACCTGACCGGAGCCTTGGGAGTCAGAAACATAAAGCCTTGGGGAGCTACATAAAGAGTATTTCTTGTGGTGGTCGGCATAGTGCAGTAATCACAGGTTAGTATGGAGTTAAGTTTTAGTACTTCTCTTGAGCTCTTATTAGGGATACCTTTTTTCTTCCTTCTTCTTTTTTTTTTTTTTTTTTTTTCCAATTTAAGCTGCACAATGTGTGAAGAAAAGAAGAATGCTTTTGGAAATTTGTTAGGTTTTTAAGTTTGAATGACTTTGAGTTACTCCTTTTACAAGGGAAGTTAGACTTCATCTTAAATCATTGTCTCTACTTTTTGCATTTGAAAGTTGAGAATGATATTTCATTTGTCGTTCTGCTCAATTTTGTCTTTGTTTCAATTGTCAGATACTGGGGTGCTGCTTACATTTGGCTGGGGATTGTATGGACAGGTAAATGTTTCATATTATCACACCTGAAATGTGATGTGTGTCTTGTCCTGTTACCCTCAAAAGAATTTTTCACATGCTATTCTCTACAATTTCAGATTCACAACTAGAAACAGAGTAATGTTCCATTTCAAAGAAAAGAAATATAGAGTAATGTTGAGCTAGCTGCATCTTGCTTATAGTGTTGTGGATATATGTTTTGTTGCTAGAATTGAATGTTTGGCACTTGATAGCGTATCTTTTCACACTAGCAGACAACTGTAATGTTGTCAGATTTTGTATTAAAAAAAAAGAAGATCAAAAGCACCAGTAAGTTTACACCTGCAGTTTCAACTTTGTGGTGCCTGGTTCGCGGTACACTCCTTTTCTTAATGTCAGTCCCTTAGCCTCATTCTTTGTATTCAGTGTGGACTAGGTAATACAAATGACGTGCTGAGGCCAACTTGTGTGTCTTCTCTATTGAACACTAGAATAGAAGCCGTGGCAGGTGGACTGTGGCACTCTGTGTGCTTATGTGATCATGGGCGTGTGTATACTTTTGGGGGAAATCAGTTTGGCCAATTGGGTCTAGGCACAGGCACTGACCACACACAGGTGCGTCCAATATTTTTCACTTGTTTAATGTCTTTCCAGTTAACTTTTGTTTGTGGACTTGACAGTTCTAATGTCCAATAATAATATCTAGTTGAAGCTGAATTATCATTTCATTTAAGAGTTTGGTTACTCGTACAATGAGATGTGCCAAGAAGTGGGATTTGATGAAATCCCAGTCCAGAAGTTATCCACCACAGTTGTAGCTTTTAAATGTACCTAGACACTTAAGGGATAAGAGATATTGTCAATTTCTGACAGCCAATTAGTTAAACCATATAATTCCCTACATATTTGCAGTTCTGCGGCTGCATTTTTGTAAACCTTCTTTGTTTGAGGGACTTAGAAACTCAACAGGAGATTTCTGTTACAGACATCACCTAGACTTGTGGATGCCCCAATACTGGAGAACAAGAATGCCAAGGTAGTGTCTTGTGGAGCTCGCCATAGCGCCATAATGACAGGTAAGCGCCCAGACTCCAGACTGTCAAGAAGATGAAGTGCATTTTCAGTCCTGATCAACTGGACAAACCGAGTTCTTTTTTTTTATTATTAATTGAAGACAGCTAGGATTCACTTAGTTCAATCTTAGACATAATTATCTTATTTGTGGTGATCTGAGATGGAGATGTTACATGCAATTGCTTATATAACTGTGACTAGTTAGTATTTGTAACTGAGATATCTTTGAAATTTTACGAGTAGTAAATATGCTTTCGACAACGAGTTTGAATATACTTGTTTCCTACCCATGTGGGTACATCATATGGTCTGTTGTTCCACTATCAAATGTGTGTTAAATCAATCAGATGCTGGTAAGAGTTGGACAATAGGAAGCCAGTAGCTTGTCAATCTGTCTATATATGTATATGTTAGTAATCTAAAGATATCCTTTGCTTTGACTTCAGATGACAGCAAAATTTATAGCTGGGGATGGAACAAGTATGGTCAGGTATGTAAAGAGATTATTACTCTTCCACAAATATTACATTTATTTATGTTTATATCAAACCTTTTTGCCTTTCTGTTCCAGCTTGGCCTAGGTGATACAATTGACCGTAATGATCCTTGTGAAGTACCCACCGATGATTGTACGCCGAAGAATGTAGCGTGTGGGTGGTGGCACACACTATTACTTGCTGAAAGCCGTCCATGATCTCTCTCCGTTATTTGGAGAATGGCTAAGTAACCCACTGACAGCAACTCTCAGGTTTACTTTCAAGATTCTGGAGATGTTAAGAGCTGTAGTATTTGTTAAATCAATGTACAGCATGTTGATTGTAACATATTTTTAACTCACGTATTCTTCTCAAGTTTTATAGACTTATTTGGTGTATGATAAGCTCTTTTTCCTCTTTTAAGTTTTACAAAAATCATCTTTTATGGACAATCTTGCTGGCATGTTAAAGAAAAATGTGGCAAGCTGAGAAAGAAATACCATGTAAAGCTTCAGCTTGGCCACTACAGATGGCGAAGGCTGGATCAAGGAGAAACATTTCTTTAAGAGCTGCCATATGTTTTAGTACTAACGAAAGGAAGGATTGAGCGTAAGTGCAAGGAAGAAAACTTGTTTAAACACACACTATGGCAATTTCACTTCTCAATTTAGGAAGAATTTCTTCTATTCTCTAATCACTCTGCTACTCACACATTCTTAGTTCTTTGGATGAACAAAAAAATTAGAGAGAGCAGGGAAATAGGAACTCAAGCTTTCATTAATTCACATGGCTGGCTACACACTAATATCACACGTTCAAGGTGAACTATTACAGATGCTATTTGATAGATACATATTATAGAAAATACTAAATCCAAGTTCATTACAAAGGCTCCCAATCGTCAAATCTCCGCATAATTCAATAAACCAACTAGATGTTGCGTGAAACAGAACTTGGCACCTGCTGTAGGAGCAGCATCAGCGGCCAGAAGATATCCAGTCTATGGAAGCTTCCTGAGGCCTGTA
The DNA here is from genome assembly GCA_029582215.1 of Solanum sparsipilum. Taxonomy (NCBI): domain Eukaryota; kingdom Viridiplantae; phylum Streptophyta; class Magnoliopsida; order Solanales; family Solanaceae; genus Solanum; species Solanum sparsipilum. The sequence goes on along the minus strand of JAKRZT010018016.1, from coordinate 140 downwards.
AACAAGTCGAAAAATATTTCAGTACAACATATACCGTCATTTCCCTGATCTTGTTAATTAAGTTAGAAAACAACAGTACTTGACACAATTTTGTCTTCCCCATATTATTATATCCCTAGAGTTTAACCAAAAAAAAAAAA
>JAKRZT010018015.1:0-12465 GCA_029582215.1 Solanum sparsipilum | reverse complement strand
CTATTACCTCCCTAGACTATTTAATACCGTATTTTAAACATATATATTTGTCCATGTGGACATAAAAAATAATGCAAAATTATAAATAGTAATGTGTCCACGTGGGCACATATATACCTTTAAAATACACTATTAAATAGTTCAGGGGGTAAAAAATACGATATTAAATTGTCTAGGGAGGTAATAGGTCCTTATGAAAGTTTAGTATCGCAACAACAAATCCGACTAAAGTTAAGGTATTTTTCATACCCTTATCCCTAAAAATAATCAAACCTCTTGCGATCTACGACAAATTAATAAGCATATCTTTGGATTTAAAAAAAAACTAATCACAATCAATATATCATGCCAAATAATCATAACCAGTAAAAACTCCAAATTATCAAGCTCATAAATACATTGTAAAACAAAATAGTTTCACTTTAATTAGTTTTTGAATTATCACTAACTTTTAGTAATTTCAACAATACATCTTTTATTTGTGGATTTTCAAATAATATTGCTTTTAGATTTTCAATGCATTTTATCAACATGATTGTGAGTTGTGACAATAATTTAAAAATTAGATTGGGTACATTATTTAGAATCTATTAGAAGAAAAAAATAAATATATACATTGAATTATATATACATTGTATGTTATATGTACAAATAACATTTGTACAAGAATTAGCCATTGTTACAAAGTATCAAATTTCAAGTGATAATATTTCTTAAACATTCTATAAAAATGTATTCTTATTTTGCTTTAGGCTTTGGCCTCCCTTCAATCAAGCCATAAATCCGATAAGACTTCGCAATTTTTTAAAGTAAACTCTTAACAACTCCCAAAATCTCATTAAAAATTTCATAAAATTGGGAATTACCATAAAAATCTTTCGGCGATCATTAAAGCACTTTCATCATCAAGAAAGCAAAGTGTATGATATCTCACGCCATTCGAATAGATTTCAAAGCAAATTGTACGGTACAACAAAGGAGTTCATTCAATATTGTCTTTGTTTGTGAATATTAATAATGCACCATATCCTTCATATTGTATTATTCTCATTGACTGTAAAATTAAAATAAATAAAATAAAAAAAAGGTAGTGGGAGCGGGGGGTAGGGAAGGGGCACACATAGTGCAATAAGAACAAATAGAAAGTCGCCAAGTCTTAACAAAATTTTCAACTACAATGATTGTAATTAGATTATAACAAAATCCTATACAAGCACTGCAGCAGATGTTGTAGAATCCTTGCATCTGAACAATGACACCAAAATTAGGTTCACATCTTACAAAAGTTCCAAGCACTAAAATTAGTTTCTAATGGAGTCCAAAAAATATTATTTTTCACCTTTTTCCCCTTCTTTCCCAAAAGCCAATTCTCTAGTCAATTTTTTGCCATTTTGGGTTTGAATACTCTTAATTATGCCGTTTTTTAAAAAAACGAATAGTCATTCTACTAAAATGAGTATATCAAGTAATTAGATGAGATCAAGTAGCAATCGAGATGGTCGAAATATCTTTATCCTTGACCAATTATTTCAAATTTGAGCCATAGAAATAGATAACCTTTTGTGTAATGTAACGCTTATGATAGAGTGCGGGTTGATGAAGGTAACAAGCTTTTAAACTTAATGCATGTGACATTTGAAAGCTTCATAACTTGTTCTTAAACACCATAGCTAGAAGAGGAAGAAGAGAGAGTTGTTGATTGTATTTTTATGACTTGATACAATGTATTTGTACATAGTGTGTATTTATACTACAAGCTTGTGCAGTAACTAACTCATGCCAACAGGGCATCTTTTTAACTAACTTCTTACTAATTGGTTAACTAACTCAATCATATAGCTTGCTTAACTATCTTCATTAGTTAACACTCCTCATCAAGCTTATGGTTGAAATACATTTGCCATTCCAAGTCTGCTCATCACCCAGTTGTGTTGTTCCTTTCCCAGCCATTTAGTCAGCAAATCAGCTAGTTGATGTTTAGTGCTAACATGTTCTGTTTTTAGCATTCCTTGACAAATCATTTCCCTCACAAAGTGGCAATCAATATCTATCTGTTTGGTTCTTTCATGGAATATTGGATTGGCAGCTATTTGAATAGTTGCCTTGCTGTCACACATCATATGTACAGGCAGATTTATACATACTCCCAACTCTTTGTATTGGCCTAGCAACCAAGTAATCTCTGTTGAACAAGTAGCCATGCTTCTGAACTCTGCCTCAGCTGAACTTTTTGACACTGTTTCTTGCTTCTTGGATTTCCAAGATACTAAAGCATCTCCAAACTTTACTAGTTATCTTGTAATAGACCTTTTGGTCTCCACACATGCTCCCCAATCAGAATCACAGTAGGTAGTTAGTTGTGTAGTTTGTTTGGCTGGCATTAGCAGTCCTGAACCAAGAGCCTCTTTGATGTATCTCATCGCTCTTAGGGTAGCCTCTATATGGGACTGTTTAGGTTGGTGCATAAACTGGCGTAACACATGTACAGTGAAGGCAAGGTCAGGTCTTGTCATGGTAAGGTAGAGTAGTCTTCCTACTAGTCTTTGATACTCTGCAGGATTTTTAAGTAGATCATCACTTTTAGACCCTGTGTTATCCACATGCTCATCATACTTAATAGAAATGAGTTTCTTATTCATTTCTAGTGGTGTGTAGGCAGGTTTGGCTCCTCCTAGCCCAAACTCATAAATGAGTTTCAAAGCATACTTTCTTTGTGTCATTAAAATATCCCTGGTGGATCTAGAGAACTCAATACCTAGGAAGAATTTGAGTTCTCCTAGATCCTTCATTTTGAAGTTGGTTTAGATTTCCTTCCTAGTGCTGCATAACTATTGAGGGCTGCTACCAGCGATTAGAAGATCATCCATATATACTAGCACTACCACAATGTTACCATTAGCCTGTTTAGTGAAGAGTGAGTGGTCAAAATAACTTTGTGTGAACCCCATCTGCACCAAGCCTCAGTAAGCTTTAAATTCCATTATTACTTAGGTGCTTGTTTTAGGCCATATAATGATTTGTGTAGTTTTCACACCTTTCTGCTCTCCCCCTTGTTTGCAAAGCCACTAAGAATCTCTATATACACCTCATCATTTAGATCACCATTAAGGAAAGCATTGTGCACATCTATCTGATAAATATACCATCCTTTAGATGCAGCCAAACCAACCACAAACCTCACAGTTACCTTATTTGCTACTGGACTGAATGTCTCACCATAATCAAGACCCTTCCTTTGATTGAACCCCTTAGCAATAAATTTTGCTTTGAACCTTTCTACTACCCCTGAAGCCAAGAATTTGATCTTATAAATCCACCTGCACCCAATAGGTATTTTACCAGGAGGGAGGTCAACAATGCTCCAAGTGTTATTAGTTTCTAGAGCTGCAATCTCCAAATCCATAGCTTTTACCCAAGCAGAATCAGCAGAAGCCTCTTTGAATGATGCAGGCTCAGAAATAGATGAATAAACATGAAAAGTATGTCTATAAGAGAGGGAAAAATGAGAATAAGTGAGATGAGCTGCTAGTGGATAGAGACAATTATTGGTTTTGGGCTTAGTTACAAAGTCCTGCAGCCATAGAAAGGGTCTACTTGGTTTGCCTGATCTTTTTGAAGAACTAATAGAAACCTCAGAATGCATAACTGGGAGATGAGTTGTTGAAGGATATGGTAGTGGATTATGGTGTGATGAAACTGCAGGAGATGTTATAGGAGGTTCAGAAGGAGGTACTACTGAAGGTGCTACAGACTCAGATGAACAAATATCAACATGTGGTTCAATATCAAGAACTAGAAAGAGTGGTTCTGAGGAAGCTTGCATGTGTTTAAATGGAAATAATTCTTCATGAAACACCACATGCCTATTTACAAAGAAACTATGAGCATGAATGGCATATAGGACATACCCTTTTTTAGTGGATGAACATCCCATAAACACAGCAGGAATAGCCTTGGAGGAGAATTTATCAACTAATTTTGGAGAAGCAGCATAACACAAACACCCAAAAATCTTCAAGTGGGATAAAAATGGAGAGTGATGATAGAGTTTTTCATATGGAGACTTGTAGGAGAGTACTCTAGAAGGGAGCCTATTTAGGATATACACAGCAGTAGAGATACAGTGACCCAGTACTTGAGAGGTATTGAAGCTTGAAACCTCAGTGATCTGGTCATGACAAGGATTGTTCTATGCTTTCTTTCAGCAATACCATTCTGCTGTGGTGTATATACATAAGTACTCTGATGGGCAATGCCAAGGTCACTTAGTAATGTTTGAACCTCACCACTGAAAAAATTCACAGCCATTATATGTCCTCAGTGTTTTCATAGTGGTAGAGAATACATTTTGAACCTGCTTGACAAAATGTTTGAGTACTACTATAGTGTCAGCTTTAGATGCAATTAAAAACACCCAAGTGTATCTGCTAAAGTCATCCACAATTGTCACAAAAAACCTATTGACATTATATGTAGGAACTCTGTAAGGTCCACAAAGATCACAATGCAACAATTCAAATACGTGTTTGGTCCTATGAGTACTTGAAGGAAAATAAAGTTTAGTATGTCTAGCTAAAGGACACAGTACAATGAATTTGATTACTACTCTTTAATGCCTTTGAGACACTCATGCCTCTTTATTACATCAATAGGTGCATGACCAAATCTTTTGTGCCATATACTACTACTAGACTCAGAATGAGTAACAGAGTTGACAGACATAGATAGTTGAACATGTTTACTACTATTGACCTGCTTATCTGGAGCTTGACTTGGTCCATCTTGTAGTATGTATAAGTCATGTTCCTTCTTACCAATCCCCTTCACCAGACTAGTGGAGAGGTCCTGGAAAAGACAAAAGTCAGGGAAAAAACAAACCATACACCGTAACTCTCTTGTAATCTTTGAGACTGACAACAAGTTAAACTTGAAGTCAGGTAGGAATAACACATTGGATATAGACTGATTGGCTAGCACACAAGTGTTTCCAATGTGAGTGACTACTGCAACTTTACCATTTGGTAAATGTACCTTACTGTCTCCTTGAGCATAAACTTTCCTAGCTTTGTCTAGAAGTCCAAGGTCAGATGTGATATGATTAGAGGCTCCAGTATCAATTATCCATTGTTTATTGGCATAATTACATGATAGAGTAATATGAACCAAACCTACATCATCAGTAGTGGCAATGTTTGCACATGGCTCTGTTGTGTTCTCACCACTAGGTCTTGAAAGCAGTTGGAGAATTTGTTGATACTGAGCAGAAGTAAAAAAAGCTCCAGTGTGTGGACCTGTTCCTGAGGCATTTTTCCCTTTTGTTGCTACATCTTATGGTCTCTTGTCCAGGATTAGGAGGAAGATTCACATGATTAGCATACATCACAGTATTCAGAGGTTTTCTCTTGGACTTGAAATATATAGGGTATCCAACTATTTTGTAGCACTGCTCCCTAGAATGACCCTTGCACAGTGTTCACATTGTAGAAAATTATTTCTAATTTTGTAGCTTCCTTCTGAAGAACTAGTACTGTTGTTGTCCTCCACCATGATTACCAACACTTGAGAATGAACTGGTGGAATGTACTTTTGATTATCCTGCTCCATTGTTGTATGTGTGATTTCTGTGAGTGTACATTGTTGTGCATTCTATCAGCCTTGAACCACTAGAACTATTGCTTGCCAGATTTCTCTGACTCTCTTGATCAATCAGCATTGCATAAGCTTTGTTTAGTGAAGGAATTGGACTCATCATTAAGATCGGACTTCTAGGAGGGGAATATGACTCATTTAATCCCATTAGAAACTGCAGAAGCCTTTGATAGTCGCAGTGTTCACCAAATTTGTTTGACTCCGGACATGGACACTTGGACATGGCATGATAGCATCATACTCATCCCAAAGGTCTCTTAGCCTTGAGTGGTAGTCAGGAATTGACATTGTACCCTGAGTGAGAGAATGAATCTCCCTATGTAACTGAAATATTCTGGATCCATTCACAGTGTCAAACATTTCTCTTAGATCTAGCCACACATTTTTAGCATCAAATGCATACACTACAGAACTACGAAGACCAGGCCTCACTATATTCATAATCCAACTCAAAACTACTGCATTACACCTTTCCCACTGATCATGTAACTCAGGCTCAAACATAGATTTAGGGAATCTTTTATCTACAAATCCTAGTTTACTTCGACCTACTAGACCAATTTGAAATGACCTACTCCATAAAGCATAATTCTCTGATCATGGTAATTGCAGAGAGATTAGAGAACTACATGGAGTTTCTGTATTAAAGAAACAGAGGATGATTATGATCAATGATATGAAATGTGGTTGTGTGAGAGCCACTTCCAGTACTGATGGCTTGAATCTCAGCTCTTTCCATTGTACCTCCAGTCATGAGACCTAAAGCTTTCTTCTGATTCACCTGTTTTTGAAAATGTGAGATCGAAGTACCTAGGTATTCTCTATGATCGTGGGCTCTGATACCATGAAAGCTTCATAGCTTGTTCTTAAACACCATAGCTAGAAGAGGAAGAAGAGAGAGTTGTATTGATTGTATTTTTATGACTTGATACAATGTATCTGTACATACAGAGGTATATCTAGAGGGGGTGTCGTGGGTTCACGTGAACCTATGCTCCCTTCTCTAGATCATATATTGTAGTGTTATATTTTTTAAAAAATATTTAAATATAGATGTGTGAACCCATGTTTAAAATATCATATAAAAATGCGATGATGATTGAGTGTACTTCTCTAAGTGAGAGATAGAAATTTAAATCCTATATCTATCTTGTTTCTTTGAGTAACACTTTTCCAAGTGGTTATCAGTTACACTTTTGTCGTTTCAACTAATTTTTCTTTTGTTTTTTTCCTTTATTCTTTCAAAATTTTCAAGTGTGTTACATTGAGAATTCCTAAAAAATTTAGCATTGTAAATTTTTTATATAATTAAATCAAATGTGTATATTAAAATTTAAAACTAGTAGTATTATATATTTTGGATCTATAATTTTTAAACTTTAATGATTCATATTACAAACTAAAAGTCAAATCGATCAATTTATATTAGAGATACATTTTTTCGTAATCGTGCACCCATCTAGCCGAGATCCTGGATACGCCTCTGTGTACATAGTGTGTATTTATACTACAAACAGGTGCAATAACTAACTCATGTCAACAAGGCATCTTTCGAACTAACTTCTTACTAATTGGTTAACTAACTCAACCATATAGCTTGCTTAACCATCTTCATTAGTTAACAACATTTTAGGCGTATCTGTCGTTGGATCATCAGAGAAGAAAGAATGACATGACATGACATATTAAAATATACATAATGAAGTTGTCTTGCAATATTTGGATTCATATTAGTAAGTGTAACTAGTACCATTTATAACAAGGCTGAATACAGCTCACTCCATTTATACACACCTCAGTCACTTGCCACAAAGCAAAACAAAGTTGATACCATCTGGCATCTGGTACACCATTACATTGGCACGCAATAATCTACATTTCCAACTTCACCCAAAAAACAAGTGATTTTACGTTTCAATTTTTATAACGCACTCAATTACTTTGATATGATACTGATTGAGTTATACGTGTATTAAATATGAGTGAATCAAATATTTTATTTAACTTGTTTTCAACTTGTTTAATATCTGATTCGATCCACTTTGTCCGTTTAATGCGACCACGCTAGCACATCAAAAGAGCTATTGGAACATTAATAAATAATCAAGAGAAGTGAATTACTAATCGAATTCATGGATATCTGATAAATCAAGCTACAATGTAAGAACTTATACGCACAAGGAAAGATAATTACTCTTTTATTATTAATCATGTCTCAAGTCTCAGGTTCAAGTTCTACTAATAAAAAAAAATTATGAAGGTAAATTTTTGAGCTATTATTGGACATCAATATATATTAATTTGACCTGAACATTTGTGTACTTTTTGTCGTAAAATAAAACTTGTGGAAGGAGGGAAAGAAACAAAGAGAAGAAATATACGAAAATCTGGATGGTCCCCAAATTTTTAACTAAATGAATTCAGGGTCCATAAGTCTTTTAATATTTATCTTTATATTTAATTTTTTTTTTAAAAGAAAAAATGGTCTGATATACATTTCAACTTTGACATTTAACGTTGATATACTTTTTCGTTAGAAAAGTGACTCATATATGTATACCATTTTCCCTAATAAATTGATAACGAACTTATTTGTTTTTCCATTCTCCTCTATGAATAGAAAAAAGGAAAAGTTGGAAAATGAAAGGGAAAAATCATATTCAAAGTACTTCTAATTAGTTGAACTTTCCTTTAATCCTTCAAATTCAATCATCAGATAATGATTTATGAAATCTTGAATAACAATATTTAGGGGTCTATTTAAGTCAAAAAGAAAAAAAAACTTAAGAGTATGTGACACATAAAACATAAATTAAAGAAAGCTCATACCTTTTCCTCCCCCCAAACACACACCTTTTTCTTTCATAAAAGATATATACTATCCGTTATGAAGTTCAATTTTTCTATCTTCAAAATAGGCAATCGAGTTTAAATTTGAACTAAATTAAGTCTAGTTATAAGTATTATGTTTTGGTTTTTTAGAGTTAAATTATATGAATTTTGATTTATATATACTTTCATTATATTGATATGAAAAGAATGTCTGAATTTTAATTTTTAAAATATTGAATTAATATGATTCAACTCAACTTCAATTATTTTAAGACAAAGGAAGTATCACAAAAAGATAATTGAAATATTTAAGAACAAAAAGAAAAGGTTTTGTAGTGTTTGGTCTATAAATTATTGGTAAATTCTAATTTTGGTCATTGTGAAATCTGAGTAAACACATTTAACTTTCAATTATTTGAAATATGCACTTTTGATTTATTTACTTGTGAATACCACTGAATTTTTAGAATTATTAAACAGTTTCACCATTTAATTACCCATATATTTTGTTAAGTAAGATATTATTGCTTCATATTTGAGGATAATATTATCAAAAATAAAAATAAGCGAGGAAAGAATATAATGAGACCTCAACTTTGTAATATTGCAGTTATAACAATTGTACTAATTTATTTAAAAATTAACCATAACAAATCTAAGAGAAGATCTCTTCCACCAAACTAGAGTACGTTTTTATTCAATTTTCTGACCGTTCTACTCCATAATAATAATAATCATTATAAAGCTTTTTTTTTCTTTCCTCAGCCGTAAATGAATTTCACCAAGTAAAGTTGGTTATTTTTAAAAAATAAATTATTTTGTCTGTTTATTATAGTAGTCTAACTTTAATTAATGTAACGCAATATAGAACAGTTTGATATCGACGACTGCATAATGAATGGAATAGTAAATATATATAGACACACATATTTAGTATGCATTTGGCCATACAATATTATATCACGATATGAAATTATGAAATGAAATCAACATTTGAAAAGGTAATCAAACAGGATATTAAAATTCTCCATGTAGCTGTTGGTAATAGCAAAAATTTAGAGATGAGTGTCTTAGCAGTTGGGTCCCAACAGTACAGTAATGTGTAGGTGATGGGAGTAAAGGAATCAGCCCACCAACATTTGTGAAGTCTGAATCAAACATTTACTACCTCTCCTCTCCTGCACGGACCCGACACTATCAGCAAACTTATTAATTTTAATGACCGTTTGGTGATATGTATAAGAATATCGAATAGAATATATTAGTTATATTGAGATTAAAATTAATACTGATAAAATAAATTAGACAACACTTGAACACATATTAAATATTGATCTTCAATTTTAATTTTTTAATTTAGTATATCTAGGATCATGTCTACGATGATACCGCTAACTAATTATTTTAATATATTTAGGTAGGTGGATACTTTGTTGGTGGTGGTGGTTATACTCTCTGTATTCTGCATTAACTCACTCTTGTATACTCTTTATTTAGTCACCCACTACCTTAAATTTTGAGGGTCCCTTATATCTCCTCTATTTTCTCTATATAATAAATATTCCCTATGATTTGAAGTACCTCTTTGCCACCTGCTTCCTTCCTTTCTCTTTAACCAACATCTAGCTTTAGGCTTAGCTCCTAAGTGTGACAATAACAAAAGGTAAAAGACAACAACAAGTGTTTTTTTTTTTGTGACTAGATAATATTAGACTTGCTAATTAGATGAAAAAGACATAGTCAAACAAGAATAGAAGTTGAGCTTTTATATAGCAAAGGAACAAATAAAAATATGATCATGATAATTGATAACAATCTTTTTACCAAAACAAAAATAACTTGTGTAGCTCATAATTTTACACATGGTTTCGCCCTCTTCACTCATAAAAAAAAAAAAAAACACACACACACACACATCTTGTAGCCAACAATGGGGAGCACACCCAATCCACTACGTTTTGTTCTTTCATAATCTGAGAAATCGGGTCGGGTTATTCGGATAATCTGTTTCTAATAAAATGTTTCGGGGAAAATAAGTTGCATAAATGAGAAAGAAAATATTTTGAGTATGTTTTTTCTTTGTATTTTGTGGAGTTGTACAGGTAAATACTGATGAACATTGAATAGAGCTAAAAACAAACAAGGGTAAAACCGTACTTCCACTTTTTTTCTATGATCACAGTTGTAGAGGACGAAATGGTCAAATGTCAACGGTCACTGAAATCAGCGATTGGGATTGAACCTCCCGAAATCGGCAAGCTTTCTCGATCTGTTCTTGCAAAACGACGTCGCTGTGGAGAGCTGAGGTTTAGCTGTGACTCTAATCTCGCCGGAAAACACCATTTCAGGCGGCATTCCTTTTTGGTTCCAATTTCTGCTAGGGCTTGCCCGCACTAACGGACTCAAGCAAAACGCCATTCCACTGAGGTTCCGATTATGACTTGATTTCCCTCGTCGGCCAGGTTGAGCTGCTGGTGTTCTTCTCGGAGTTTGTTTCCAACCCTGCGATGACTCAGATGAGTACCCGCTCGATCCGCCGCAATGCTCGTCTTCCTCGTCGTCTGAATGTCGAGCAGGCGACATTCCTCGATCACGATTACGATGCGTCCTCCGATGACCTCCGATCGTCGATTCTTCTAAAGAAAACGTTCGTGACTGCTTTTTCCGGCGACCAGAGAGAATCGTGGAGAACCACGACGGTGAAGAAGACGAGGCCGGGCAAGCATCACCCGAATTCGAAACCCTACGATCCAAATCAAGTTTATCCGACTTGGATCTAAACAAACCAGAGAAAAATCTAAAATAACTTTTCTTCTTATAAGGCCCAGCAGCAATTACCGTGCCGTTGGGTCCTACTTGTGGAGTACTGTAAAATCTTTGATCTCGAATAGACGGCAGCGAATTATGCTGGAATTGCCACGGCGTCGTATCAGATTTCCGGCGAGATATATACGGTGAAACGGAGCGAGGAAACATCAACGGCGGAGGATTTCCATCGGATTTCCTGTGATCCTCCTGAAACAACTGCTGCTGTACTTGAGCCCGTGCTTGAGCTTGAGCCTGGGCCTGTGCAGCCATAACCGCAAATAGCCTTTCCCGGAGACATGAAGCGCAGACCCCGACGCTGCTACTCAGGTCAGAAAGATGTTTTTTACACCTCATTTATCCAAATCGATTGAATTCTTTTGTTTAGCTGAATGAATTAGTATGAAAAAATCAGAAAGAGAAAAGGGAAATTGAAGGAAGAAGAAGTAACATTTGTGGAGAAGTGAATTTGTCTTCTTCTTTTAGTGAGAGAAAATTGGGTGTAAGAGAGAGGGGTGCAGGCTTTTATGGGTAAAGAAAATGAGAGCTTTTATCTTTTTCTTTATTCTTATAGGTTCAAATTAAAGGGAAGAGAGAGAGAGAGTGTGTGAGACCTCAACAATGATGCCACACTAATATTTAAACACAAATTTACACTATCTCCTTATTAATTAGTAATTAAGAATAAGAAAAACAATAAAATACTCATTGCCAACATTTAATGAAAACATCATTTTAGGACTTAGAGGTAAGTAAGTACTCCTTTTACAACTATTTTGTAATACTTCTCCTATTTTAATTCGCCTCACTTATTCTGACTTGATAAGTTATCCAAAGAAAATTTTAAAAAATAATTAATCTTCTGATGTTAAATTAAAGCTATGCTAAATATATCAAAATGTTTTTAAAGTTTATATATACATGTCATATAAAAAGTTAAAATTAAAAAATTACTAATAATGAAAAATGCTCAAGTCAAATAAATTGAAATAAAGGGAGTTTGGATTTATTTATTTCAAGTGATTTTAACCTAAAATAGTTTTTAAGCATCTTTGAAGTGTTTGAATAAATTTAAAAAGTATTTATAAGCACTTCATTTATAATTAAAATGATAAAAACAAGTCAAAAGTCCTATGACATAATTTCTAACTTATGACTTTTGATCAACAATCAATCCAA
>JAKRZT010018014.1:0-13032 GCA_029582215.1 Solanum sparsipilum | reverse complement strand
GAGGTTGGTTCCAAAAGACCCTTGGCTCAAGTATTGCAATTCGGAGCAGTATGAAAGGACATACAAAAGTAAAGAAGACAAAGGAAATAACAGAGAAAACAGTACATAGCATTCAGAGAAAAGGAACAATAGCAATTTTAAAATAATGCAATAACCGAAGCACAAAAAATGAAGGAACCCTTCGGGGTGGCACAGTGGTTTGGGCTTGGGACTTCCATGCTGGAGGTCTCAAGTTCGAAACCCCTTGCCCGCAAAATCAAGGGGTTTGCCTTCTAGGTCGAGCTCGTCGCACCAGGCTTGCCTAGTGCGGGTTACCTCTCCTATGTGGTTTGCGAGCTATTGCATAGGAGCAGGGGTTTTACCCTGTGCGCACCCAAAGGGTAGCGGCTGCGGGTTTCCCTTGTCATAAAAAAAAAAAAAATGAGGGACAAGCAACAATGCAATGTTGTTGATACCACTGCTAAGGAAGAAGAAACGGATATAGTGTGCCAAACAAACAACCACCAAACCTAACCCGATGGAAAGTGACACTTTTCCACTACCTACTAACATTCTACCCTAATTCGCGACCTCAATGTCTTTCTATCTAAGATCATGTCCTTGATAAGATCAAGATGCATCATGTCCTATCTTATCACCTCCCCCAATACTTCTTCGGCATACCTACCTCTCCTTACACGTACCAGGGCAAATCTCTCACACCTGCTCACTAGCGCATCTACACATCTCCTCTTCATATGCTTGAACCATCTCAGCTTTGCTTTCCTCATCTTGTCCACCACGGAGGCCACTCCCACCTTGTACGGTGTACTAGATATCTTCATTCCTAATATTATCTCTCCTAGAATATCCACATCAACATCCTCATTTCTGCCACTCTTATATTCTGAACATGAGAGTTCTTAACTAGCCAACAATCCGTCACATACAACATAGTCGGCCAAACCACCACTCTGTAGAACTTACCTTTAAGTTTTAGTGGTACATTCTTGTCACACGGGACTCCGGATATTTCTTAATATAATGTCTCTATTTATTTTGGTCTATTTTCTTTCAAATTGCGCTTTCACTTCAATGAAGCAAGCGCTTTGCTTCACGCTTTAAGCGAAGCAAGGTCTTGTCACTTTTTTTATTTCCTGCGTCCCAAACCATTATGATGGATAGGGTCATTGCAGAAGGATTATTGAGAGGTTTCACTACCTTGTTCAAGGGCAATTTGATTTGAGGGTATCCATCTTCTATTTGCAGATGATATGTTGGTGTTGTGTGATCCAAATGTCTCTTTGTTGTCTTATTTGAGACAAATCCTTATTTGGCATAAGATTGTCTCAAGGCTTAAGGTCAACCTCGGTAAGTGTGAGATTATACCAGTGGTTGAGGTAGGTAACATTGAAGAGTTAGCACAAGAATTGAGTTGTAGAGTCAGTGTTGTACCCATCAATGTGAAAGGCGCTCGCCTTGGCACCTTTGGCGCAAGGCGAGAGGCAAGGCGACATGACAGAGGCGTCACCTTTTGTAAAAAAACAAAAATTGACTTAACAATTTAAAACTTAAAATGTAAAAATAAGGTCTATTTGTGATTTAAGCACCTCAAACTTCAAAGTCAACTCTCTTCTTCAGACTTCAGGGCTCAGGTTGGGTATGCCTTCTCTTCGTCTTTCTTCTGGTTTCTTCTTCTTTCTCCTCTGTTTCGATTTTTGTGACCGTCTTTCTTCTTTCTTCTTTCTCCTTAACTAGTAAGGCAACTTTTTGTTCTTTCTCAACCTGCGATCTGCCCAGTTTCTTCTTTCTCATTCCTCTGTTTTAGCATTGCTTGTCTTATTAATACTTGAGTCGTATTAATTGGTGCCTCACTTCAAAAAGGCAAGAGCCTCGCCTCTCGCCTCGTCGTGAAGCGAGGTAGAACCTTGTCGCCTTTCGCCATCCAAAACATTGGTACCCATTACCTACTTGGGGGTAATATTGTGTGCATCAACACAGATATTGCAGAAAGCAAGGAGTCTTGGTATCAGACATTTGAAATAACATAATAATCGCCTTTTGATGAAGTGGTTATGGAGATATGCTAATGAAGGCCAAGTTTTATGGAAGGAGGTGATCAGGAGCAAATATGGACAATCAAGTCAATGGTGCACTGATGAAGTGGTCAACACTAATAGTTTATCAGTTTGGAGGAGCATTAGAAATTTATGGCAAGCTTCAACAATTATGTTGTCCATAAGGTGGGTGATGGTTTAAAGACTGTTTTGGAAGGAACCATGGAATTGGCAAGAACCTTTGATGTCTGCTTTTCCGGACATTTTCTATATGCAGCATCCTGAAGCAACTGTGGCAGACTCCTGAACACCTCACGGGTAGAATATTTGTTTCAGAAGGAACTTAAATGATTAGGAGATTGATAGAGGGTTCCGAAGGAAGTTGACAAATTTAAAGATACCTCACCCATTCCAAATGTTATTAACCAGAACCATAGCAGCGATGGGAGATTCTCTGTCAATAGACTATACAAAATGGAAGCTTTGGGGCAGCCAGGAGGCAGTACAGGGTAATGCACATAACTGTGGAAAATTAGATTCTGATGCCTATTGGAACAACGTGAAAGTTTAATCAATTGTCCAAAACGAAGCATGGCTAAATTGATTTGAGCCACTTATAACAATATACGAGTCCATTGAGTGGCAAGTATAGTATACCAGGTAAAATATGCTATTACAAAAGGAGGTACAGCTTACCGCAGGGCAATCACTCTTGAACCATGAAAAAGACAAAAGGCATAGCTCTGAACTAGTCTATTATTCCGTACAGAAACATGGATTACGGAATTCACTAGCAATACCTTGATCTTAGAATAGGATAGACTAACTCAACAACGGTAGAAGCCTACATCAACCTGTACTTTCCTTTTTATTAGGACATTACTCAATCAATTAATGGTAGTAAGTCTAAAACAGTGGCAATCATTGTGGTTCGGAAAATTCAAGTTTGGAACTTTCCAGTTAGATTTATCTTCAGCCATCTTTTCATAAATGTTTGCCTGCCAAACAATAAAACCTAAAAAGACATGTAAACAGAAGGTATTTGAGCTACATGAGACTCATTTTTTCAACATAACAAGACATAGCAAGCAAAAGATTACTTCTTTCAGTGTTCAACTGCTTAAATATTTAAGAACCAAATCAAGATATACGTACTTCTCAGCATGCATACGGCAAAGTTGCAAAGAAAACGAGTGAAATGTGCTGATCATGAGCTCCTTTGCTGCTGCCTTCCCTGCAACTCTTCCGATTCTCTCCCTCATTTCAGAAGCTGCTGCTGTTGTAAAAGTCATAGCAAGAATGTTTGATGGGCCAATACCCTATAACAACAAGCAAAGGAAGGGAGAGGAAGAAAACTCAGAAGTAGATATTAGATACTTGACTAGATCCGTCACGTGCCAGACATGGCATTGACAAAAGTATAATGATATAGTAGCACTTATAGTCATCGCACTACCTTGTGCAGTAGCATCAGGACTCGCCCAACCATTGTAGATGTCTGAAATGCAAATAGAAGAAATCAAACAACTATTGATGAAGACATACAAATTTCATTTTTAAACCATGAGAAAGTAAAGACCTTGCCACTTCCTGGTCCAGCAACAATGATTAGAGGGATTGAAATTTCACTACAAGCTGCCTCCTGTTGTCTGTCATTCAGCGACTCTACATACTTTATATAATCCTCAGGCATGTTCCTGATATCTGTTGCCTCCAACTTGCTCCCAGTATCTGTGGCATTGAAGCTTTTTGGATCCTCTACTTCACATGCTTGATTACCAGTTGAATTCAGAATGCATTCAAGTTTAAAAGCTTCATCTGACCTGACAAGATTTGAGTTATCAGGTTCGCTGCTCTTTGATCTTTCTGCTTCACTTTCTTGATTGCCCCTTGATATCAAAATGCACTCCTGTCCTGAATTGTCACTACAAACAACGGTATTTAAGTTATCCTCCTTGTCCAAGTTGTTTATGTGATGATTTTCAATTGGAATGCTGTTGAACCTCTTCATTTCAGGCTTTCCTTTTGAGTTTTGCTCACATAAAGCATCTATTTCGTCCAAAATGTGTTCATCAAAATCATCATCTAGCACAGTTGATGAAAAAGATGACTCACTCAAGCCAGAAAATCCAGGTTGCCTCACTGGAGTTCTACATGTATCCAACCCACCCATGCTTTCCACTTGAACAATTTCAGTGTTTTCACTTAGTTTAGCTTCAACTGATTCACTTATATTGCTAGACAACGTGAAAGTTTCAACTGTTTGAAATCGTGTCTCACACTTAGTCCTTGCATTGATGCTGCAATCAAGTTCACGGACTTGTGAGCCCTTAACACTGGTAAACACATTGAGCGTTTTATTGGAACCCTTCTCATAGATGGGAGACGGACTGTTCATCGGAATCTCAGTAAGAGGAAACCTTTTATCACCGTTAATCCGATCTGATGATGTAGTTCTCTGAGCCTTCCCAACTCTAATAAAAGAATACCAGATACATCAAAACATTAAACAAAGAAGAAAGAATTTGAACAAGCATTTCAAACTTACTATTGAAGCATGTACTGAACAACAAATAAGCATACAAGCAAAAGAACAATTTCCAGATTAACTTAAATTGTTCATACCTTTATTTTTCAAGGTCAATACATCTACCACAAAATTCAAAATTAGAAGAAATCAGTGCATCGGAACTGAGTAATCAAGGAGATATTAAATGATTTCATGACTAAGGGGAAAATAATCAGTATCAAAATCCATAGCCTTTCAAAGCAAAATGGAACTTAGATCACTGAATAGCGTACTTATAAGTGGAATCTTGTCGACAGGCAAATTACCAGGGAAGACGAACTTTTTTCCAATTAAGATGTTGTGAATTCTATGCAATTTTGGTTAAGTGTAAATTGTAATCCTAGCCTAGAAGGAAGAGATACATGGTTAGGCGGTTAGCACATAAAGTTGGATGTAGATAATGATGTGTTACGAAGTTTTCATTTCTACACCATCAACTTGAAAGAGAGGTAACTTCAAATGGACAGTTTCTCAAGGGACTAGCTTCTTCGTGGCCTCCGCATTCTCCTTAAGGAATATCAAATGTTGCGTGACTTCACTTGTTGCAAACATCAAATTCACTAAATACTTACTTTTTTTTCAAATTCCCCTTTCTGATTGAATTGATTTGAACCCTAAAAAATAGATATAGCTAATGTGTCTATTTTATAGGTGGAGATATTATGAAGAAGAAGCAACAAACAATGAATTTGAAATTGAAGAAAGAAAAGCGTACTTATCGAGGGATGTGGTGGAGCAATCATGGAGTGGCCTTTTGCGAGCAAGAAGTGCCTTTGCTGCTCTGAACTTTGAAGAGATTCGAGCTTTCTGTTCCGCCGTTAATCCGCCACCACTACCAACTACATTCTCCTTGTTGTTTACCGATTCATTCATGTTGTTTCTACCTCTCTAGCATGGAAGGAGAGTCAGAACCTTGGATGGTTTTTCTTCACTTACTTTTCCCTCCGATAATCACAGAAAAGGAGGGCTGATTTGACCAACCCAAGATTATAGTGTATTTTGGTAGGAAAATATTTTTGGGAAACTTACGTAAATATATATTAAAAAAATATTTGTCATTTATAGTAATAACATTTTTTTCACTTTTAATACAGTTTTAATACATAATTTATAGAACACATACAGTTTTAATACATATTACTGAGAATAATTTATAGAACACATATAATACAGGTTTTATGGGTAGATATTACATTTATCACACATTTTAATATATTTATAATACATTGTGAATTTCTTACTATATAAGCATAATGTATTTAAAAAAAACAGTTATAATACATATATATTGCATAAATAACTCACTTTTAATACATATTGCAGATCTATCATATTACTGTTATGTATTGCTATAAATGATAATAAATAAAAAAGCATCACTAAAATCAATAATTATTTATTAAAAGGTATCAATCCAAGTAATTTTTCCAATAGTTTTCTATCTAAAATGTTTTTTTAGAATTGAAAAATAAGTGAATTTCTTATTTATTTTTTATATTTGGCTAGTAAGTAAGATAATAAGTATTGTTCTAACTATGTGGACAGAATGGGATAGGGAGTGGGAGTTTGGGAGAGGGATGATCAAGGGGTGGGATTGGGGATGTTGGGTAGTGGAGAAGAGACAATAAATTTGGAATGTTACGTGTAGACTTATTTTTCCTACTCTCATTTTTTATAGAGCTTGTTTTCCTAGAAATTTTTTTTTTGATCAAATATGAAAAACAATATACCAAACACACTCGTATTAGGCTGCTCATGAACCTTCCATGCATTGGCCGGTAAGTTTGGGCCATTTGCATGAATAGCTACTTTTTAAGGGAAAAGAACATAGATTAATGATCATTGTCCGGTCTGTTGTATAATTACAATAGGCCTATTTTAAAATATATATACAAGTAATACAAATTATTTTCAATAGAATGATTGTAACACTCTCAACTTTTATATATAAACTAATATGTTTTACTGAATACAATTACAATACAACAGGACACACACAAAAGAACTGTAAGTAACACTTATACAAGGAAATACACTTGAAATCTAAAACTAGAAGCCTAGAATTGGGTTGAGAAGACAGAAGAAGAGGGTGACATTTAGAATCATAATTAATTGCCTCCCCTTTTCCTATCCACGTTCTCACACTTTTATACAACTTGCATAACTAATCGTCGCCTTGCACACGTGTCTTTCTTCCTTCCCAAAAGTAATTGTCCAACCTTTTAGGTTGAATTACACTTCTAGTACTCCGACGCAACTAGTAGATGTTTCCATTGAGTTCACAACATTGATCATATGTAATTATTAATATTGATATAGTAAAAATATTATATATTTGTATATAGATAATTTATAATTATATATCATAGATATATATACTTTTATATTGTTGATATAATAAAGTATACTTTGCAAATTATTTTTTATCAATCCTAAATAACTCAAATTTTCTATAAAACACTCCTAAAATTTAGATATGAGCTCCTCTCACTGTTTCGAATTTTTTAATATATTATTCAATCAAAAGATTTACGTTTATGATATGTCAATTTTTAAAATTGATATAAGTAGAAGAAGAATGAATGAGGATGAGGAACACAATGAAGAAATAGGAAGAAAACATTTAAACTAGGATTTGACTCCGACCCAAAAAAATGTGTTTAATTAATGACTATTTATAAGCGTATTTAATGGATACACAACACACGATAAGCACACATCATATTTTCATTTACTAACATTGAAACTCCATATCTTAATAATCCAAACTGTCAAAGTTATGTGATTATATAAGAGAGTTTGATATTTTGTTGTGTTATATACGTGCACTTTAATTTGGAGAGTCCAAAAATTTAATGTATAGCGTTTTTCTTTGTCGTAAAGTTTTTGATAAACTATACTGGTAAAGAATGCAAAGATAATTGTGTACATGATAAGAATCAAAATAAATAGCTACAATTATTTGTATCATTCAAAACTAAAAATCGTGGCATGAAATTAATTTTTTTACAATAAATTAAAAAAATAAAACTTGTTACCTGAGAAGAATTAGAATGAACAACTACAATAATTTATATCATTCAAAATTAAAAATTATTGTGTGAAATTAAATATTTGACAATAAAGAGATCGAAAGTCGAGAGGACGATAAATTAGGACAGCCATGGATAATTGGAATTCATTGAAGGAACTAGTTATTTAGAAATTAAATAAGGTAAATAACCTATTAAATTAATTTACACAAATTTAAAAATTCTTTTCAGTCTATGTATATAAAAATCTAATTAAATCTGAAAACAAGAAAACCTTCTACTAGTTAGTAGTTAGTTTACTGCATGGGATTCAATTTCCATATTATCCCTTTTAATTTTGTTTTAGGCAAACAAATCCGAATTCAACTCGGTTAGTAAAAAGAAAAAACGAACACTATATATATAGTTGTAATAACTCAGTAATCCACAATTGAATTCACTCCAATATTTGTATTACTATTACTATTACTTATAGTTAAGTGCGACGACTATTCTCTTATCGCAATATAATTTAAAACGATTACAAGCATGGACATGAAGTTGAAAAGCAAAGTAGAAGAAGAATCTGTGGAGAAATTCGCAATGGCGAATTGTGTGGATATAATGAAGAGGAACGAGTCGTTAGGACGACTTAAACTCTTCAAGTGCAAGAAATGTAAGAAACGATTTGAATCATTTCAAGCACTTGGCGGGCATATGACAAGTCACAAAAATAGGCTTACGACGATGAGTACTAACGGTGATCAATTATTACCTGTTAATCTAAAAAAACATGAATGCTCCATTTGTGGTAAAGATTTTGCAATTGGACAAGCGTTGGGAGGACATATGAGAAAACATCGAGATGAATTGAAGAAGAAGAAGAAGAAATTGGACGAGAATTTGATCAACAGTGGTTACGACCAGACGAAATTAAAGGAGAATTTGAAGAGTGATGAACTTGCAAAAGCTCTTCATGACAAGACAGGTTTGGATAATACTAAAAGAACTTTGTTCTTGGATTTGAATTTGACAACAGATGAGAATGAGTTGAGCACGGGGTAATTTTTTGGTTGTAACTAATTATACAGTTAAGAGATTGTAGAAATTTAGTTAGATGCTTAGAAATTTCAGTTTTTGTTGGTGTTACATACAAAGCAAGCTGTACAGTTTGCTTGTTTTTCTTATATTGTGATGCATGCAAATATTAATTAATCTATAAGGATCTGTTTGAATAATCTTGTCTACAATGCAAGCTAGTTACGTTGATTTTAGTGGCGGAGTCAGGATTTTCAATAAGGGAGTTCAAAATCTGTAGAAATAGGCACACAAAGTAGAAGAAGGGGGTTCCACATCTACTATATATACATAAAAAATTATTTTAACCATATATAATTAATATAATTTTCCGCCGAAGGGGTTCCCCTTAGTACTAGGTGGCTCCCCCCCGGTTGATTTAACAACCACTTTTTACTTCAGGTGGCCCAGTGGTTTGGGCTTGGGACTTCCATGTTGGAGGTCTCAAGTTCAAAACCTCTTGCCAGCAAATGTGGATTTGTCTTCTGGATCGAGCTCGTCGCATCGGACTTGTCTAGTCGGGTTATCTCTCCTATGTGGTTTGCGAGCTATTGTATAGAAGCGGGTTTTCCTTGTCATAAAAATAAATAAATAATATTTAAATTTAGATGACATATTCTTATCATGCAAGCCATTGGATATGAGCCTCCTTTTCATCCATCATTCTTCCTACGATGTATAACTTCATGTATCTATCTCTCTCTATATACATTCGTAAAATAATTTTTAAAAAAGAATGACTTGAAATTTTATTACGGAACTATATACCCTTTCTTTTGGTTCGGTTATGTGTGAGACTATTCCATCAGCAATTGACTTTATGTTATATCACCAAAATCACCGTGAATGTTATGCGTAACAAGCACATTCTTACCTTTAATTCAAATGTGACTATGTCATATCAACCTTAGAATTTTGGTTACTATTATCAAACTTATGATGTATTTCAATAAAAATATAAACTCGATGAATTAAGAAAATATACCAGAAAATCCAATGAATATTAACCTACCAGAATTAACAAATCAACTACAGAGCTACTCCTAATCTTACAAGAATATTAACCTACAAGAATTAACAAATCCTACAGCTACTCCATTAATTATCGTATTCAAATCCTAAATACATTAGAACACCTACAATAAAAGAAAGACTATTTTAATCCTTTAATTTGCAATCGCACAAACCATGTCAAGATAGGATTAGGAATCTACTAATCAATTTCTATTATTGAGTCTTTTAACGAGGACAAAAAGTTCAATGAACGCTTTTACACCTTGTTGGATGGTTATTATCCGTTGTATTGTATTATATTGTATTGTTAGGTCAAATGCAATGTTTGTTTCGATTGTCACCTAAATTATCATGTATTCTATCGTTTAAATTCATCATTAGATAATGACGAAAAGACTCATTTTAATTTATATAACGACTGATTTGGTGTGATTGCATAGTTATCTTAATATTTTCTTATTTTATTTTTATTTATTATTTATTAATAATCATATTTCATCATTTTATCCTACATTTTCATAGTAGCTCTACCTCGTACCCTACTTTCTTGTAGGTTTATCATTTAAATTGTGGATGTGTGACATTATGTAACGACGCAGAACGATACAATATATCCAAACATTGTATTCATTAAAACAATACAGTACGACACAATACAACATAATACAATATAAATATACAATATATTATGAAACAATACACAATCCAAACGAAACGTAAGATAAAAGAAAACTATCTTAATCCTTTAATTTGCAATCACCCAAACCACGTCAAGATAGGATTAAGAATCTACTAATCGTTTTCTATTTTTATAGAGTATTTAAGAGAAAATGGTCAAATGTCCCCTCAACCTATTATTCGATTCTCAACTACACACCAATACTTTATGGGAGTCCTATTACCCCCTTGATGTATTTTAAATGGAGATATCGGCACCCTTAAATGGTGATGTGACATATCAAGTGTATTCACTTTCCTATTAGAAAGTGTGAGGAAAAAAAGGAAGTCAAATTTAATTAATTTGACAACTGTCAATCCTTAATTAGATACATATAAAATAATTAATAAATTTAATCAACTAAAATCACACACTCTCTCTCTCATCTCTAACCCTTCGTCAACTCGGTCAGCTGCCATGGCTATCAATACAAGAAAGAATTTTATCTTTTCATACTTTCATTTTTAATTCACAAAATACTTTTCTGTAGCAACACCATTAAAATCTTCCCCTAATTTTAGACAGAACAATAAAAGAAAGAAAAAAGAACACTTCAATTTCTTCACCTCGGTGAAAAATATTTTTAGTTCGACCTTGAAAGATAAAATTGCAGCTTCCATCGGAGACATCTTTTCGTTTACAGTAGTAATCGAAGTTTCTTGACTGCAATTGAAAGTGGGTATCAGGATTTGAGATTTCTCAATAAAATTTTCATCTTCAAATGCATTGAGAAGTGCAATTGAGAACCGATGGAAAAATAACTATCTTCAGAGGTAACGATGATAGCAAATTTAACAATAACAATCGAATTTTGTGCAAATAGATGATTGGAAAGACATTAAAAAAAGGGCAAAGGTTGGTGGATATGGTGTGATGTGGTGTGGTGGAGATGAAGGTGGATTGAAGGAGATGATCCATCTAGGAACAGTGAAGAAAAAAGAAGAAAGAAGATTTAGGAAGAAGGAGAATGACAATGAGATTTGATAATGGTGATTAGGGCAAGAATGGTGGAGAAAAATTGGAATGATTTTCTCTTTTTTTATTCTGAAAAAAATAGGCGTGTGTATTACACTAGGCAACAAAGATTTGGGGGTGATGTTTTGAGGGTGTTAATATCTTAGTTTAAAATATTTCAAGAGGGTAATAGGAACCCCGTAAAGTATTGGTGTGTAGTTGACAATTGGGTAATAGATTGAGGGTGCATTTGACCATTTTCTAGAGTATTTAATAAAGGACAAAAAGTTCAATCAACATTTTAAAGCACATTCATGATTTTAATATGGTTTAATGTAGTATATAGATATAGACTAAACGAGAAAATGACATAATAGTCTCTTAACTGTATGAGTAAGTTTAAAATGGTCCATTAACTATACACTTACCGGATTTAGTATATAGATATAGACTAAACGAGAAAATGACATAAATAGTCTCTTAACTGTATGAGTAAGTTTAAAATGGTCTCTTAACTATACACTTACCGGATTTAGTCATTTAACTATTTAAAAACTTATCAGGTTTGGTCTATTAATTATACATCCACCAGTTTTAGTCTTTCAAGTATTCAAAAACTTATCAAGTTTGGTCTTTGTCCATTTTTTTTTAATACAAATAGCTTATGTTTATATTAAGGAAAAAAACATAAGTACCTCCCAACCTATGCTCGAAATCTTAGAGACACACTTATACTATACTAAGACCATCTCCAACCCAACACCAAATTTTACACCAAATCTTAAATTTGATGTTTTGAGCTCCAATCCACACTAATTTTTACACCAAATTTGGTGTGTGAATAGTGTTACACCAAATTTGATGTAAAACTATTCATCACACCAATTCACTTTTTGAATATTTTAATATTATTTCATTATACAAACTTTTAATTAAACATTATATAAATTGTATGTTTAATTAAATCTCTTGTATATTTAATTATTTTTATGTAATATTTTTGTAATATTAATTTTAGATATAAAATTTAGTTTTTTTATAAATTATTTTTTCTAAATATGAATTTTTAAAAAATTAAATTTATGTTAATTCTACTATAAACTATAATCGGATATAACTACAATTAACCTTCGCAAAAATTAAAAATGCAAACATTGCTCATTTTGAACTACGTAATACATTAATAGAGCATTTATGGGAGCACCGTAGCGATCTTGAAAGTTGAATATTTATGTAGAATTTAAAATAATTTTTTCAATTATGTAATGTTTATTTAATTGTATTTCATTAATGATTTCACTTTTATTTGTATTATCCATTATTATGTATAATGTATAATATTTGCTAGCAATTTATATTATTTAAAAAATTATGGTACAAAATAATTTTATATTAAACGATTATAAAAGGAAATAATATGAATTATATATGGTGAATGTTTTAGAAAGAATTTGTTTTATGAAATAAGAAAATATAAATGAAATAAGAAATAATAATATAATAATGAAGAGAGAGAAAAATATATTTTTTTTGTGTAAAATTTGGTGTAGTGGGTTGGAGTTGATTACACCAAAAATAGTGCTGACACCAAATTTGGTGTAAAATTTGGTGTTTGGGTTGGAGATGCCCTAAGGTCCTATTACCCCCCCCCCC
>JAKRZT010018013.1:0-19045 GCA_029582215.1 Solanum sparsipilum | reverse complement strand
TGAACTTTAGAAATCTTGAATTATTGTGGGATTTTAGAACTTTAAGTTGTGAACTTTAGAAATCTTGAATTATTGTAGGATTTTAAACTTTACGTTGTAAACTTTAGAAATCTTGATTTATAGAATTTATGAACTAATTATTAGGTTGAACTTTAGAAATCTTGATAAAATATAGTCTTTATGAACTATTTGTAATTTTGAAACGAATTTTTCGTAATTTTGAAACGAATTTTGAAAGACTTTATAAGTCTTTAAATCACAATTTTGAATGTTAATTTAAGTTTGTTATTTATATTTTGTGTAGCTTCTTTATAATGTTTTGTGTTTGATTGGGGCTGAACTGAATTGAATTGAATTGATCAAAAAAAATGCAGAAAGAGCGACGAACAGGGTGGTTTTGTCCGTCGCTTTTCTGGATTTTATTTTCTTTAAAACCCAGAAAAGCAACGGACAAGGTCCAGGGTCCTTTAGTCTGTTGCTTTTTTTAATTTTATACTTTTAAAAACCCAAAAAAGTGACGGACAGGGTCTTTTAGTTCGTCGCTTTTCTGGATTTTTCAAATTTTTATTTCCAAAAAAGCAATGGACGGCATCTCATTGTCCATCGCTTTTCAAGATTCTAAAAAAATTAAAAATTAATTAAAGCGATGGACTTCGTCTCTTTTTTAAAATTTAAAAAAAAAAAAGCGACGGATGGCGTCGCATTCTTCAAAAAAAAATATTTTTTATTAAAAAAACAAATGTGATGCAGTCCGTCGCTTTTGGAAAAGTGTCGAGCCAAAAAGCGACGAGATTGACTGCGTCGCTTTTGGCCGAAAAAGCGACGCAATCCGTCTATTTTTGGCAGTTTTTTAGTAGTGGCGGCGTGCGACACGACCCTCGATATATAGTATCCATCGCAGTGCGCGATACGTCCCTCGATAATAGAATTCATCGCGGCGTGCAATACGGCCCTCGAAATATAGTATTCATCGCGGCGTGCGACACATCCCTCGAAATGGTACATCCTCTTTAATTTCTTATTCTTTCTCAATTCACATAACACTTGTCACAACCATGTCTCAGAACAATGCAAATGACATGTTCACACAAATAATGAGGAGATAACCATTTTCATAACATTGCACAATTCACAACAACGTAATTGTGATACAACATCAACAATGAATCAATAAGCCTTTCAAAGCCATTCTCAACACATCACACACCAATAATTAATCACATAGTCTTTTATTACCCCTTTTTCATCATTAGAATTATTCAACATGGACAAGTCAACCCATCACCAAGTCCCATTACTCCCCAACACATACCACAAGGAAATACACGATTCTATGCACTTAACAAGGGCTTAGAAATCCACTTGCCTCAAATAATCGAACAATCTCTCTGAGACTTAAGCCTTCCATTTTCATTGTACTTCCAACTCAAAGCAATATATTCACATTAATAATCACAATAAGATTTCGAAACTAACAACACCCATATTACTATAGGTCTAGCCTAGACCCAAAAACTCACACAAACCTAAAATCAAGTTCCTAAATTTTGATGCCAATTATCATGTCAATTCTTTCAATTTTCTCCAAGATATAATGCCGAAACTCCCAAATTCTACAATGGCATAATTCATTCTCTCATTTATATGTTTACATATGTTTTGTGCCATGATTGGCTCTAGGGGTGTTCACAGGTTGGTTTGGGTCGGTTATTGGTCAAAATCAAAACCAAACCAACTTAATCAATTTTAAAATTATCAAAACCAAACCAAACCTAATATAATATATATTTATCGGTTTGTTGTTATTGGTTTTGGTTCGGTTTGGTTCGTTAATTCGGTTATTAACCATATACATAAAATTAAAAGAAATAATTTATTCAAAACTTGAAAAAAATGACAATAATCCATTCAAAACGAAAAATAGTTAGAATGACTGACATTACAAAACTTTTGATCATTGAATTTACTATGAATAAAGCTTAAAGATCCACTAGTTTTGTCCTAGAAGGAAGAGACATCGACATTTTTAGTCCCACTAAGAATTGTCATAGACACTCATATACATGAAACCAATAAGATAGATGTTCTTACCTTGGACATTTTTACTTTCATAAGTAAATTATAAATAAATTTTGATGAATACATGTATAAGATTTTTAAAATTGTTTATAAAATAGTATATTATGTATGTATAATAATAAAATTTATGTGTATTATTTTTCGAACAAAATCATAACCAAATCAAATATTATCGATTTTTCAAAAATCTAAAATCAAACCAAACCAAACCCTAAATAAAATCGGTTCATTTAATCGATTTTGTTCGATTTTTTGGTTTGAATCGGTTTTTATCCAAACCGTGAACACCCCTAATTGGCTCATCAATATACATTCCTTAATTATCAATCATTGTGCACTTCACTAACCAAAATTGTCCCCAAAAAGAATTATCTTAACTAAAGAAAACAAATTATACCCTAATATTGTTTCATCCGCCAACCATCAAATCCTAATCAATGCCTCTAACCCATATCTAACCCATATATATATATATATATATATATATATATATAGTACTCCTCTGTCACTATTTACTTGTCCACTTTTGAAATAACACACTTATTAAAAAAGCAATTATTGACATAGTGAGTTTACCATTTTACCTCTATTAATTATGAAGTGGATGGATTAAAAAGTTAAGATTTTCAAGAAATTATACCTTTTTCAAAAAGTAATTAATTGAGGGTATAATCGGTAAAATTATTTTTTCATTTCTTGATTTGTCAAAATGGACAAGTAATTAGGGACAACTATAAAAGAAAAAATGGACAAGTAATTAGAGACATAGGGAGTATATTTGCACAA
Source organism: Solanum sparsipilum (assembly GCA_029582215.1). Lineage (NCBI taxonomy): Eukaryota > Viridiplantae > Streptophyta > Magnoliopsida > Solanales > Solanaceae > Solanum > Solanum sparsipilum. Next base: position 16,180 of record JAKRZT010018013.1, on the reverse strand, counting down.
GGATAGAAAATTAATTTGATAGATTTTGTTATTACCTAAATACTCGTTGTTTTCCTTGTTGAGGTCGCATAAGTTCTTCACGAACTTCTCTTTTTGCTTTTGTCCGTATAGGTGAGTTTCTACCTCTCTTTTTCTCTTTCTCAAATTGTGGACTAAAATATTAAACCCTATTAACTTATTTTAATAGTATAGGGTATTAAATAAATTGTGAGAGTCCAGAATCAAAAGGACAACTCAATTATTTATGAAACCAAAAGGGCAATAATTTGTAACGGCATCTAAATCAGGGTTTCAAAAACGAGGCGCAGAAACCCATGAGCCTTACAAGGCGCAGCAGCTTTTAGCCTTGTAAGGCTCAGCCGCCATGAGCCTTACAAGGCGCAAGGCTGTCAGCGCCTTGCAGGCAATTTTTAAAAAAATATATGTTTTATTTTCTTGGGCAACAATTAGTTATTCTTTCTTTTGTCTCTTTTTAATATAAACATCAATAAAAATAATATTCATTTAAGTCTTATATCTAATAATAAAATATTCATTTTGATAATTTAATAAATTATAAAAGAAATTATTTTGCATATGAGATAAAAAAAATCTTTTTATTTTCTTGAGCTTTATTAATTTATTTGTTCCTAGTATTTGTTATAGAACATCAAAGTTAGTGTTTGTTATCTTAGACATTTGTTACTCAAAACCTAAAAGCCACAACTAGTAAATACAAATAAATCAATATAAAAATCAGTCAGACACTCAAATAAATTATCCATAATAGCTGTAAAGGTCTCTTCTTTTTCAGAAAATAAGCTGTAAAGTTTCTTCAGCAAAATCCCACCATGAATAAAAATCACACAAATCCTGCAATTGAGTATTAATTTAAACTAAAATATATATCAATAAACTTTTCAAAATTAAGGGTAGGCAAAGGAGAAATAGAAATTAAACCCCTTTCAGAGAAATTAAGCTACTGATATCGTCAATCAAATCAACCCTTCTGTTAATCCGCAATTCAACAGAAGGGTTGTATAATATCACATCAAAGGGCCAATGTTGAATCATATTATCTCAAAAAACCAATAAAAGAAAGAAGACCCAAAATCAAGAATCATGAAAACAATACTACAAATTCTTATTGATGTTTACGAAAAAATATAACGAATTTTTTTTTTATCTCATATGCAAAATAATTGCTTTTATAATTTATTAAATTATCAAAATGAATATTTTATTATTAGATATAAGACTTAAATGAATATTATTTTTATTGATGTTTATATTAAAAAGAGACAAAAGAAAGAATAACTAATTGTTGCCCAAGAAAATAAAACGGAATTTTTTTTTAAAAAAAAAAAATCACCTGCATGGAGCTGATAGCCTTGCGCCTTGTAAAAGCTCATGGCGGTTGAGCCCTACAAGGCTAAAAGTTGTTGCGCCTTGTAAGGCTCATGGGGTTTTGCACCTCGTTTTTTAAACCCTGATTTAGACGCCGTTACAAATTGTTGTCCTTTTGGTTTCATAAATAATTGAATTGCTTTTTTGAAATTTTCGAAAAATTTTATTGCCCTATTGGTTCCGGACTCTAAATTATGACATTGACTCATTAATCACCAACTAAAATTAATTATTTAAAATTACCCGTCAGCTAAACAACCGTATTAACAAATAACTCAAAATTTTCCAAATCAACTTCTCAAATTGATCAAAAGTGACTCGAGACAACTACCGAGATGAGTAAATCAGTAATTTTATTAAAAAAATCAAAACTGGTTTTCCTGGTCATTACATTGATTCAGCCTTGTTAGTTTTTATATTTTAATGAGTTAGTAGGGAGATTTTGGAGAACTCAAATATGGGTATTTATTTTGGATGAATTTATAATTTGGGCGGCTTTTTTTTTTTTCAAATTCAAATGGGCTTTTAAAAATTTGACTGTTTTTTTTTTAAAAAAAAAAATCAATGACACGGCCAAATACTTATTTGTTTGTGGACAAAAATTCTTTATATTGGATGGGTTTATAATTTGAATTTTTTTTAATTCAAATGAATTTTAGAAATTTGGCTGATTTTTTTAAAAAAATTATTTAACTAATGACGTTGCCGATTCATTGTTGGCCACAAATAAATATCCTTATTTCAGATGGGTTTATAATTTGGGTGTTTTTTTTTAATTCAAATGGAATTTAGAAATTTGGCTTATACTTCTTTTTAAATAATTTGATTACTGGCATGACCGTTTCATCATTGGTCATGTCAACAAAATGATTTTGTAAAATCGGAGTAAAAAATAATAGTATGGATGAGCCTTTTTTCAAACGAAAAAGAGCATAAATGAGTCAAACTTTTAATGAAGTGCATAGATGAGCCTTTTCTCAAAGTTCGATGACATATTTAAATTTATTTTTCCTAATTAATTAATAATATCGACGATGTAAAATTTTGAATTTATACCGTAAAATCTCATATAATATACCAAAATACAATAATTCTAAATACATACATATGAGAAAGAAAAAAAAAAGCTTATAATTTATTGGTTCTAACTCAAAAAAAGTTAAAACATTTTTATCTTTTCTACATAAATTTTTTTAAAACATATATATAAAAGGAGCTAGAATAATAGAATTGTGACATAAAAATATCGTAAATCAACCCACAAAACATGTGAGATAAATCGTATTTCTTAAGTCAGCATTAATTTTAAATAAAAAATAAATAATATTTTAGATAAATAATAATGATCCTTCTGCTGAAACACTTCTTTTAACATTTAAGGGACAAAGTTTTTAAAAAAAATTACACCCTTTGAAAATATATGAACATATATAAAAACAATGTAGAATTAGTCATGAAAATTACTTGAGAAACTTTAACATAGATCCTATTCTACTAGCGGAGAGTTCATTTTTGAAAACCTCTTTAAAGTAATTATCGCTAAAATTATTCGTAAAATTTAGATGTATTTTAAAATTTTATTTCACGAATGATTTACCAATAGCTTAAAGATAATTTAGTGATAAACTCTACTGCCGATAGAAAAGGAACTATGATAAAGCTTGTATCTTGAATAGAATTGGAAGACCACTGAGGGTTCGTGAGATCATAAAGAGAAAAAAATATATACTATTGAGTAATTTGAGTGAAGAAAATGAAGAGGAAATTGTTGTATTTATAGGACTTTTAAAAAAATATTGTGGAGATTACTACAACATGAAATTGTGATTAAATGGAAGGAACTTAATAGCAAGTGGAGTTTTTGGAAAAAAATTATTTTACTTACCTTTAATATACATTGCAATAAGGGTGGGTTAAAATTAGAAAGAAGATAACTTGGTGAGTTAAAGAAAATATATTTTAATCTTGAACTCAATTTTAACTCTTGTTCTCATAATTTATATTGAATTAATTATGTCACCAAGTTATCTTTTTTCTAATTCTAACCCACCTTTATTGCAATATGTTAAAGGTAAGTAAATTGATTTTTTTTTTCCAAAAACTGCATTTACTACTAATTTTCTTCCATATAATTACAATTCCATATTGTAATAATCTCCCCAACGTTTTTAAGAAGTCCTATAAATACAACTATTTCCTCTTCATTTTCTTCACTCAAATTACACTACAATATATGGTTTTTTTTCCTTGATTCCACTAACTTTTCTCACTTGCTTTCAATTTCCATTCGAGATTCAAGCTTTAGTAAAGTATTTATCTCAAATGTTTTTGTGGGTCGATATAAGGTTATTATTCTATTATACAAATCTAGTTTTTTTGTGGTTATTTCTTTCTTAATTAATAGGTATAACAAGTCAGATCTGATTGTTATATAAAGTTCCTGAACGAATTTACTTTATTTGATATGATCTGATTCAAAGCTAATTGATACATGGTAGTTGGATGAATTTGTCGAAGAGTTCAGAGTGAGCAAGACTATCTTTATGAGTTTACTAAGAAGCGATATGTTATTTTCTTGTCCTTGTAAAATCCTTTTATGTAAAGTTTAAGTTATATTTGTTGACAATGTACAATTATTTACATTTTTGGTTAAATTGTAATATGTTATTATTTATATCAAGCGTATTGTAGGTAATAACAAATGGGTTAAATTAAATTATATACATCATCATTATAATAAATTTCTACACGTCATGATAAGGTATGTACACTATATGTAACAATCCTCTTAGTCTTTTTATGAATTTTAGCTATTTTTTATATTAACCTTTTTAGTAGCTTTTATAAATAATTTATGATTTGTGGGAATAAGTGACATGATTTTCAGATTAAATAAAAGATTATTTGTTGTTAATAATAATAGAAATTAAAATAAAACATAAAATAAAATAATGGGACAAAGCCTTTAAAAAAAAAAAAAGAAAAAAAGAAGAAAAGAATGGGCTTAGCCCAAATAATAATAATAATTTAATAGTAGTAGGGCTAAATGGCAGCAATCTGCCCTAGTAGAAGCAGAAAACGCCGCAACTAGAAAAAAAAAAACCACGCAGTGCAAGAAAAGAAAAGAAAAGGCGAAAAGAAAAGGGAAAATGAGGAGAAAATTTGGGATTTTCATTCCAAAAGTGTTAAGGTAATGATCCTCGTCATTTTTATTTAATTTTTATGTGATTATGAATTGATTTTTAGGATGTAAACGTTTAGAATTTGGGCTGAATTAAGAAAATATAGTTCTAGGGTTCTTAGAACAAAATCTTAATTTGGAGTTGAATAATGATCCGTTTTATCTGAAATTTTGCATGTGAGATTGTTTTTTCATGGGTCCACATAATCTGAAAGAAAATTTCAGACTCGAATTTGATGGCTCGGGATGACTTTTTTACCCGATTTTTGAGCCGAAACCAAATATAGTAATATGGGTATCATTAGATTCATATTCTTATAAGGATTATATATTTGATACGAACACAATCCCCATAAAAATACAAATCTAATGAAAAATATAATCCTCATAAGAATACGAATCTAATGACACCCACATTACTATATTTCGTTCCGACTCGAAAATCATGTCAAAAAGTCATCCTGAGCCACCAAATTCGAATTTGAAATTTTCTTTCAGATTATGTTCACTCATGATAAAACAAACTCGCACACAAAATTTCAGCTAAAACGAATCGTTATTCGACCCCCGAATCAAAATTTTGTTCTAAGAATCTTAAGGCTATATATTTTCTTAATTCAATCCAAATGCTACACGTTTATACCATAAAAATCTATTCATCATCACATAAAAGTTTAATAAAGGACGAGAATCATTATCTTAGCGCTTTGGGATGAAAATCACAATTTTCTCTTTTTTTTTTTCTTTTCTCCGTTTCTTTTCTTTTTTTTGCACTGCGTGATTTTATTATTTTTTTATAGTTGTGGCGTTTTCTGTTTCTACGAGGGCAGATTGTTGCCCTTTACCCCTATTACCATTAATTTATTATGTATTATTATTTGGGCTTAGCCCTTTTTTTCTTTTCTTTTTTTAAATTGGCTTTGTCCCATTATTTTATTTTATTTTAATTTCTATTATCATTAATAATAAAATAATTTTTTATTTAATCTGAAAATCATGTCACTGATTCCCATAAATCATAAATTATTTATAAAAGTTACTAAGAGGATTAATATAAAAAAAATTGCTAAAAATTCATAAAATGACTAAGAGGTTTGTTACATCATCCACCACTAAAACAGATGCTTGTCATCGAGCGTAAAGAGAAAAAAGGTACACGCAGTATCGAATAGTTGAGAATATCTTCTCTGAATGTTCGACTCAACCTTTCAAGTGGATTTCTAACCTTCCATTCATAATAACTCTAGGACCTTCTTCAAATGTCAAATTCTTAGTCGAACTGTATCAAGTCACATTGAATCACATGATAACCATTAATACAATACTCCTTCAACATCAAAACATGGAAAACAGATTGAATACTTGATAAGTCTGATGACATATCCAACTCATAAGTCATTTCTCTAAAAATGTAGAAATACCTCAAACAGATCAATGAATCTAGAGTTGAGTATGTCCTTCTTCCCAAACCTCATGACATCATTCATGGACGTACTTTCAACAAAATCTCTCTCCAATTGTGAACGTCAGATCACAAACCTTTCAATCCACATAACTTTTCTTTTATTATGGGTTGTGAGTAGTCTATCTTGAATTAACTTGACATTATCTGACAAATTTCTCAAAAGATCCATGCCCTAGGGTCTAACCATCATTACATCGAATTAATAAATCGGAATCATCTATCTATGAATGAAAAATTGTGTTAAGATCCAATGAATACTCAACTTGTTGTATATGAAATTCTAGAAGTTAGATGTGAACTAAGTACCTCAATTCAAAATTATAAAAATGGACACACCATATAAGCACACTATCTCTTGAAAGTAAATAGTAGACAATTTCACCACATTATATGAAATCAAAATCAACAGAGAGTGTGCTGATTTGGTTAGTTTATCCATAATAATGAAAACAACATCGAATTTTTTCAAAGTTTATGACATTCCTATCACAAAGTATGTGGCCCCCACTTCTCACTATGTCTAAATTTATCACTTAGAAGTTAGTTCTAGACTTGCATCCTAGTTTAAAAGTTCTTATACTTATGATACTAAATCTTGGGATGGTATTTCAGTTTTCCATATTTTATTTGAAAGACTTAGTATGCAATATATTTGCTTGCTACTTACATTTTCATATTTTAAGTGGAATTGATTAACTTATCGGGTTGGCTTATCTATCGATTGGGCACATAAATGTCATCACGACTTATAATTTTGAGTCGTGACACTATAACTGTAAAAATAATTTAGATTAGTGTATTATTATATTTATTTAATTTAGAATAATACCAATAAGCTAAATAATATTTGTTCATATTTAATTTGATATATTATTTTAAAAATTAATAAATTTAATTATGTCACCCAAAATAATTATGTTATTGAAATGTTAAAAAATGAATAATATTTAATAACAAAGATAAAATAGATATAAAAATAATAAATAATCCCTTAATTGTTAAAACTAAACAAATAAAATAAATATTTAGTTTTAATCATAGAGGAAATGAATGGAGACATAAATACTCAAAACTGAAGGGTCGTGTTGTTGGAAAAAAAAAACTGTATACATAGGATAGTCAACAAATTAATGTGCAAACATATATTTTCCACGTAAAATTCAATAGTTTGATTTACTCGTAAGCATATTTGACAATAGAAACATATACTTCCTCGGTCCCATTTTGTAAGTATTAGTTTGATTTGATATATAGTTTAAAAAAGAAAGAAAGAATTTTGAAATTTATGGTCTAAAATAAGTGATAGATATTTGTGTGGCTATAAATCATTTTAAGGGTAAAATAGGTATTTTAAAGTTAAATTGTTTCTCCCTCCGTTCCTATTTATATGTCATCCTTACTAAAAATAGATGTTTCTCAATACTCCCTCCGTCCACAATTAATTGTCATGGTTTCCTTTTTTTAGAGTCAAACAATAAGAACTTTGACCAACATTTTACGATGTATATTTTCATCATATTGATATGCAAAAAATTGCAACTTATAGTACTTTTCGTATAGTTTTTGAATATCTAATTTTTTTTTTAAAATATCGAATTAACGTAATCTAATTTAACTTTAAAAATTAGTCAAATTGACTTTCGAAAAGCGCAACATGACAAATAAAAGTGGACAGAGGGAGTACTTGTTATTTCACAAAACAAATACATAAATGACATTATTCGTCATATTTTACCCTTAAAAGTTATTAGCCTTGAAGGTATGAATTTGACAAACATAGAAAAACTAAATGATTAATTCATGTTCATCGGTCAGTTTAATTAATTAAAACAAATTAATCTACATTCATTTATTGAAACTTGACTTCAAGAGAACACTAAATAATGATATAATGGTAAACTTATCTAGTTTCTTAAGGGACGTAAACTCTAAAATTGCAACATATAAATAGGAACGACTGGAGTACTAAATATATAAATGTGTCCTTTTTTTGTGGCTGACTAAAAAGGAAAATATGTCATTTAAACTGAGACAGATGAAGTGCTTTTTTCATCTATTTTACTTATTCGGTATTGAATTGACACATCTTGTAAAGAGCCTTGAACAAAATGATAATTTTATTATATCATCCTAACTATAGCTAATAATAAAGGTAAATTAGAAATTAAATGATAAATTATATCTTAATTTTCTAAATTGAATAAGTATAATGAATATTTATTTTTAATGATATAATGAACTAGTAAAAGTGAACGGATGAAATAATTTTCCAAAGGAACCATTTCGTGGAAATTTCCAAGCATTGATTTTAAATGTCGTGTGATTGTGACAGCGAAAGTACCAAGAAACGCCCAACTCTTTTCTATGGCATTTCCCTGTTGTACACTTTTTTTGCTTTTACACCTTCATTTCCTTTATATATATCATGTTAAGGGTATTTCCTTCAATGAAATTCGTAGTAATATACACATCAATTCAAACAAAATTTTTCACAAGACTTTCAATACGATGAATGTAACAAGTGATGATTCCTCCACAAAGCAATCTTTGAATAACAAAGATAATATATTTCTTCCCACAGGCACAACTTGCACTCAAGATGCTTTATACAGAATTGCATTTCTTACGGCTATTGCAATATTTCAGCTTCCATTCGAGAGGATAAATGAGGATTTAGTACCAACTGTGATATTCACAAGAAAGCCTCTTCTCTTTCAAGCATTTGTGTTTTCTCTCATGTTTGCATTCTCAGGTTCGATGGCGTCGGAATCCATGAAGGAAAATCAGCCAAAGATAGCATTATTATGTCACAAGCTGGCGATATTTTCAGTAGCGGTGGCAGGGGGAGTATTTGCCTTGTCGAGTTTACTGTCTTTTTATAATATTGAGATGGTGGATGCTTCGGGTAACCCAATCACTGGTGCCTGATTTATTCTAGCTCTCACTGGTTGTTCGTGCAAACGCCAAGTTGCCATATCAGAGTGTTTTGTCAATGTAGACGTTCTACCTTTCCCATACTCTACTTGTTGAATTTCACCAAGTATGTTATTGTATGAACCTAGAATAAAATATATGACTTGCTTGAATAGTTGTAAGAACTGTTGGTATAGACATAATTTTCAATATCATAACATTAAATCAGCAACTAATAACAAATCCAGGAAGAAAAAAAGCCAACTAATGAAACATAAAATCACATCTTAAGTGGGTGGACAACACACATTTATTAGGGATAACCAAATAACAAACGAGTCTGAGATCAACAAAATGCGGTAATAATCCAATATACAAGCAAAAGGGCTCCTTCAGGTAGAACACCAAAAGGGTAAACTAAGCTCAAGGTTTTCATTACTAATTCCAAGGACATAAAGCCCATTATTTGGAAAACCAAGGAGCAACGCAACTGAACATGATAAAACATCTGCAAATAACACTGGTAATTGAACTAAACGACCCTCAACACATCTCCTTTTCTTCGTTCTCTTCCTCTTTCCAGCAGTCCTGCAGAACGGATTTAGGAGATCCACAGACGGAACTCCTAGTGAACTTCTGGTAGACAATAGAACCACCCTTGCCAAGTTCTTCTGGGCTCCACTCAGCGTGAGAGTAGCCCTTAACATCGAAAGAGCAAATACGCTCCAGTAGCTCACAAGCAACATAATCAGCATGTAAAGCAACAGAAAACTCATCGGGCTGGAAACATGTCAGCACCCTCCTAACCAGCGACCCGAGACTCGAGGAGTTCAAATCATACCCAACTGCTTCAAAGCTAGCATAACTAAAACCATCTTCTGGTGTAACATGAATAGTAGAAAGCGCAGCTCCTTCAATAGAATTCATGGAATAACCACAAGGATCAAACTCAAAATCACATATATCGGAGTCGGGGAGGATCTTCCTTATGCCAGATCTAATTGTCATTTGAGCTGCCGAACTTGATTCAGTCTTGTAAAAGACAGAAGCCGTCTTCCTATCCAAATTAGTCATGCACATCTCAAGAGTGTAGACAGGGTTCTTAGTCTGAATAGGTCCAGCAGAGGCAGAGTAAACATGCCATTTTTGAAGTTTGTCAGGACAGCCCAAAATTACAGCTTTGCTGCCTGAACTAAGATTTCCAAAGTAGCTATCAAGGACCGCAACTTCTTCGGAGAAGTGACGATGAGGAAATGACTGGGCACCAGGGAAGATGAAGCTCCCACGGGTATACTTCACAGCTTGTACTTTGAGCGACAGGGTATCAGCCAACTTCAGGATGACCGGAATTGAGAGAAGCAACTTTGTGGTACCACAGGTCTTGATGATTATCTTGTAAGGAAAAATAAAAAGGCTCGACTCAGAAAGGACATAGGAGTCAACACACTCATTAGAAAGAGAATCAACTATGGTGCACTCAGCAGGTCCTAGGAACTCATCCAATTGTGCTTTTGACAGTGATCGAAGTCCTTTTCCTTCAGGATCAGCAAAAAGGCCAGGCTCAAAAAATGAAATTTCAAGCCTCTTCTCGTAACCTTCAAAACCAATGGCAGAAACTGGCAATGCCACTTCCATGATGAAAAAATGTTCACAGCAACTAATGATCTTTTAGAGGAAATTGTTCACAACCAAGGAGAGCAAATGCAGAAAGCAGCTGAAGGAGGGGAAAAAGGAGCGAGGGTTTAACACAAGCTAATAGAAAGAAGAACTTTTTTTGGGATTTTTTGTGCCAGGAGACACGTGCTAGATAGAAGCGTAAGGAATGTCAGGAAGGCTTGCGAGCACACTGCACATATAAAAAACAAGAAAGTGCTAGTAATCAGAATTATAGAATTATTAATGCTCGTTTTCTAATGATCATATCCAAACAAATGAAATCCAGATACTTACGTTGGAGTAAGCAGCAGATCTGAACTTCTTGATTCCACCGTTTGGTCGAACGTCTTCAATACTGTAGCCGAGGGGTGCTTCGTAGAGTGAGGATTTACTACTAGACTTCTTCCCACCTTCAGACTCCATTAGATCATTCACCTGGATCTGCCAATAAAAAAACTAAAGCTTCACAAAGTTTTTTATTTTTGAGAAAGGTGACGGAATAAGGGCAACTAAACAGACACACGGTAAAGTGCAAACAACAGCAAAAGTTTTAGCGGGACTCTAAAATGACACGTAAAGATTCAGATAACCTAAAATCAAATGCATCCACTTATTACATACTGAGTGTAAGAATGCAGAAAGGCATATCTATAGGTAGGGTTTCCCTCTGTAGTTTATAATATCATACACAGACAGATGATCAATGAAACTACAAATAGATTAGATTCTAGACTTGTGTCATCCAAGAGGTCAAACGAAAAAGAAGATTAAAGACTATCAGAAACAAAACCAAATGCCTCACAAATATGAAAAAGGAAAAGCCATAAATAATAACTAGAGGCTCACAAAAATATACTTATGAACATTTTAACTAGAATTTGTGATCAATTATCCTTAATGGAGTTCTAAGAGATGATAACATCAACAATATTACTGGAGCAGTATGTATTAAATGGGCATATATTTAATGTCAACAATAACACACACATACATCCCCATGAACAACGAACTACAGAGTGGTATGACAAACAAATACCAATTAAATGGCTCACTATTTCATAATACCAAGAGATGAAACAGGAAAAGTAAATGAAAACTTGCAGCTTAGTAGCCATTAAAACTAAATGGAGTTGCTGAGAGAGATAGTTGGCTAACAAAGGTTTTACAGCAGTTGTGTCAGCCTACAATCAACAAGTGAGAGGGGGGACAAAAGAGAGCAACCACACACATAAGTGCAGCATACTTCTGTGGTACCCCACATATCTTCTCCCTTAAAGTCAAAGAGTGCAAACTTATATGTGAGAAAAATGTTAATTAAGCTCAAGGTTTGGTGAAGTAAAATTCCTATCACTGTGTACCATGTACTTCTACCAGAAGTACATGTGTTAAGATTAGGATAATATTCCTCACAAAGTGCAAATTTTACTCATAGAAACTATAAATACTTCCGTTAAAACTTTTCAACATATAAAGTAAACATCCTTTTTAACGTTGCAAACAGGTCTCAGTTTATTTTCATGACAGACACAAAATGCCAAGTTAACACAAGTAGAAAAAATTTTACTTAAAGTTTACCTGTGTTGGCCTATAGAAACAAAAAGCGAGACACAACACAGCTAGTTCAAAGTATCTAATTAAAAAGAAAATCTTGCTCAAAATCTTTTAATTTGAAGAGAAAAGTCCTTTCAATTAATATTACTAAATTTCTTCAGTATTTCTACAATCCACAAGCTCATATCTTATTTTACTTTCTGTATTTTCCTAAACATCTGAATCTTGTTTTTAAAAAAATTCTTCTAGCAAATTATGACTATAGTCATTCAATTTCACTATTTAGAAGCATAAAGAATTCAATAATTTTATAGTCATTCAATATTTAGTCAAATAATAGTCATCATTTTCTTCTATCAAATTATGTGTGTGCATCCCACTCAAAAATTAAATCAATTATATTATCTACATGAAAATTAACCTAAAAACTACCGACTCCCTAAAATCAAATCTATAAGTGCAAAAAAGACCAAATAATGACCTACAATGGACACGCAACATTATAGAATTTCTAACCAAAAACGCCTTATATCGAATTAAGACGTCCCTACAGCCATAAAATAACAGTTACAATTGAGATATCAATAAGAACAAATAGAATACTCACAATTATCAAAATTCTCAGATTTTGTTTGAATCTGACTTTTCTGAACAAATTAAAAATCAACCTCCAAGATTATCGATATCCTACACAAACGAAACATACGAATCAGCAACAAATTCATCAACAATTTTAACCAAATATAACAAAATTTGATTGTTTTATTAGAATACTTACAGAGAAATTACGATTGTTGAAGAAGAAAAACCAGAGATAAAACCCTAATTTGAGAGATGATGGTTGTGGAAGGATTGTAGAGAAAATCGTCGGATATTTATACAAACTTCGGTGACGGATTTGCCCTTGTGAATTTACGATAATTATAGTTAAGCCCTCCGTGTATCCTCAATGAATACGGGGGTAGGGTATCAGATTCTTATCTATCCAAGTACAAGTATTAATATACTATGAAGTTAATTGCATTATTGGAAAAGGATAAATTATTCGTGACGTATTGAAAATAATTTAAATTTTTTATTTTTTATTTATTAGATCTTAATTATTTTTAATATTAATTTTCAAATTAAAATAAATTCCTTTCGCCTATTGAATTATAATTAGTTTTTATGATTGAAAATGACTTTTTAATGGAATTATGAGATATTATGTATGGATTTAATTAAATAAGTGATACTATTTTATTGATCTGTATGGATATTATGTCTAATTCATAAATAATTTCATATATTCGAATGGAGATAGATTTTTAAAAATTCATCATTATTAAAGGATGAAAAGGCTAAGTTGAACCTAGATCTAGAATCGATTGAAGCATATTTGCGTTGATTTTATATTAGAAATCAAATTTCAAACAAAAACGATACTATTGTCATTTCAATTCATTTGGTCGCAGAATGTGAAACATCAAAAGAACTGATAGAATAAATGACTTCTAATTGTTTTGGGCTAATTTGGATGGATTGGGTTATTAGTTTTGGTCATGTGAACAAATAAATTGATGTCATCTATTTCAGTTTGTAAAGTTTATATGTGTTTGTAGACAATAAAATTCGCGTCGAGAAAACAATAATCAAGAACGGAAAATTATAGCAACAATCGTATTTATTATTTCAAAGTGCGAGTGTTACAATCTTTATGATTCCTCTGAATTCGCCTTTTCAAATATGATTCAAGGGCTTTAAAGCTTGATCTTGAATATTTGATGAATTTGAACTTTGAACTTTATCTTGATCTTGACTTTTGCTTGAATTCAATGGCTTCGAGCTTGTTCTTGAACCTGATAGTCTTGATCTTGATTGTTCTTGAACTTAAATGCTTGAATTCTTAAACTTGTAGCTTTATAGAGAATTTTATGGTGTTTGTACCACGGATTTTTCTCTGGCTTCTTGTTTAGAATTTCCTGTCTTCTTTTCTGAATTATGAGGACCCCTATTTATAGTTTTAGAATAGAGGAGTTACGATTAGAACAGGATTCCCTTCGGCCAATCAGATTTAAGTGACATGGCATATGGGCTTTATGGAGCGGGCTTGTCATCTTTGACACATGTCATGATCCTATTCGCTTCCTGTTTGACTTGGCATGCCATGTCATTTGCCACGTGGCACCAGAAGAATGGGCCTCTAGGATAAGATGACATTGGACTTGGTAAATTGGGCTCATCTATAGCCCAAATCAATTAATTTTGACTTTAATCAAATTCATATTTATTGGACTTGAATAATTAGCCCAATTATATTAATCTATAATTTATTTGGACTAATATATTTATGAATTTAATAAAATTCGAATCATTTCATAAATTTATATTTAATAAATTTTAAATGATTACAGTGTTATTTCATAATTTCGTTTAAAAAAATCTTACTTGATTGTAATAGTGATTCTATGTACAATAAGATTTTCTAAGTAATTTAGAAGATATTGTAGGTAAGAGTTGGAGAGTAACTCATTTTCTCTGCTCTTTCGATTGAAACATACACGTATATTGACTCCTAATATGATAAGAAGTCTGGAAACAGAAGAAATAAACTCCTAATGATATAAGGTTGTTATGCTGGAGATATCCTAATTGATGCTAGTGAAAATTAAAGGAAAGGTATAAGGATAAAGTAATTAATAGCAACTAATTTGATCATTAGATTTTAAAAGCATTTTACTCATTTGGAATGACCAATTCAAAGACAGCACTGTATATTGGCTTCATGGCTACTTTATATAGTTTTCTAAAACTAAGAGTAGTAGGAAAGAAATTGCTAAAAAAGAATCATTATGTGGACAATAATAACATGAAACAATTAATTCATCATGAATTATTTAAATATAGATAGACGATATCAACTATGAAATTATACTAGGTATGTTGTTGTAGAATGTAGATGATACTAATTAGTTAAGATATATTGTAATCTTGTTAGTACATTTCCTTTACGTACTTTCATGTTAGAGATTTATCTGTTGATAAAAATATATAAGGAAATCTCATATATTATTAGTTTGTGAAGAAGTACTTAAGCGAAATAATGAAAATTCACATAGTTAATCCAATCCATTTCGGATTGAATCAGCTATCAGTATAAGCCGTATAGAATCAAATAAAATGAAACGAAAGGAATAAAATGAATATGTAAATTTGTAGTCACACATTTCATTTTTTTATTTTTTATTTTAATTTCAATTCCAATTCCAATTGATTGGCTGATAATTAGGATATGGCTCTAATGAGAAGGCAATAATGTGGAACAGAGAGAGTGGGGCAATTGTGCAGACAAAATTTCAGATTCTCATATAGATAATAAGTGGCTTTATGGATATGGATGGCCCTTTTAAAATATGTTTTAATTTAAGGATAATTGTACAGAATGGCAAATTAATAATGTTAATTAAATACATTAATTATCGTTTTAGTTATTTCCTTTAATAAGCAAAATTTCGGTCACTTTGCTATTATAGGGCCTCACTGATTTGTATAATTTATTAAAAAATAAAATAGACATTTTTCCTTTTCCCTTTCTTTTATACAATCTCTTCTCCTATTTCTTTCAAATTCTCCCAAATTTTCTCCCCAAATACAATTTTAAATTACAAATTTCTCCAACACGTCCTCGTCTCATTTTCAAAAGAGCAATATTACTTCAAAAATTTCAGGTACCACCAAAACTCATCTCATTCTATTAATTTTTGTTAATTTTTTTTCAATTTTTTCAATTTAAATGTATATGTATATATAACTTATTTTTTCAGTCATTTACTGTATAATCATTATTTTTTACATTTTTTGTGTTGATTCATGTCTTAATGTTTGCTTATACAATTGTGGTTGTATAAATGTATAATATTAGTAGTTATTGTATAATGTTCCTTTAAACATACACATTTGCTCACACTTATACACTTATTTCTGGGTCAAGTAAAAAAAGGAAAGATAAAACTGACGTTTATACTGATCACAATAATAAAACTGAAGTT